>OY757916.1:85334391-85338174 GCA_963585895.1 Sepioteuthis lessoniana | reverse complement strand
AGTGAAAAATACATGAAGATTCAACAAAAGAAGGTTATGTTAGATCCTACATAAATGTTTCAGTTAAATCTCTTTTTGCCGAATGGGTCAATCAAATTTATTAATGAATTCAATATATGTTCATTCTGAGATTTATCGACAAACATTTTATGAGAATCCGTTAACTTGTTTTTTTAAATATTGGCCTGACAATACCTGAAATTTTAGTTATACTCATAAATATATCCATGTTACGATATATATATATATATATATATATATATATATATATATATATATATATATATATATAATATATGTGTGTGTGTGTGTGTGTGTATTATATATCTTTAATTGTTGGTGTTTGTTGTGATTCTTGAATAAACATTGCAGTACCTAGGTCTTTATAATTTTCCTCAAGTTTTTATTCACTTGCATATCACATGCAAAAATCGCTGTCCATGTGATGACTGCTTCAATCTATAAACCAAAATACTGAAATAAAGGAAAATAAGTTCGTATGCAACCATGATTATATCAAGCTTAAAGGAAGCACGCAAAACTGGCATTCTTTTCTTTTGAGTTTCAAAAATGTATATAAATTTATAATCAACACAATTGTTAACAATATTTTTATTTGGATAAACGAGTATTGAATTCAGTAGTTATATTAGAATATATAATAATTTTTGGACCGAAACCTGGCAATAAGAATTTGCGGATTTTCCGCTCCAAAACATTCATTAATATCGAAGTAGTAACATTCATAAGTTAGAGTAGAATTTTTATTAGTTCTTTTTGAACCCAGTTAACGACGGATATTTCTGATCGTGATTAAAATTAAATAGAATAAATTGTGCTATATAGCAATTATCAAAACCGTTAAACTGTGGCTAAACAACTGATTAATTTTAAACAAAATAATTAGTGTTTGATATAAGTACTTGAAACCATTTAACTGTGGGCAAACAAATGGGCGATAACTATTCGTTTAAAAAAAAAAGTTACCCACAAACTATTCGCTTACAAATCAAACATATGAAAACAAGATTTGGCATTAAATAACCCACAAAGGTTGATATGTTATTAAACAATAGTCCATAACCAACACCCTGTCTCGCCTTGTTTTATCCCCGCAATTTACAAAAGTCTCTCTCTCTCTCTCTCTTTCTCTCTCTCTCTCACGCTGTGCATTCAGCCCTTTGTCTATTGTCTATATCTACTTGTCACTTTCTCTCTCTAAGACGCGTATACAAGTGTATGCACTCAAACACACAAGTATACGTACTATAATAACTTTGAAGTTAGCTATATTTGTGAGAAGACATGGCTCTTATTCAGTTAATATTTTGATGGTTGCTTGAGGGATTTCCTTTTGTGTAAATGATGCTGTAGGTTTTCTTTTGACACAGATTCTAAGGATGTATTTTTAGAAGATCGCGTTACAGATAAACAATATAATAATGTACACCAGTACTCACACACACACACACACACACACACACACACACACACACACACACACACACACAGAGATATATGAGTTCGTGGATGGGCGTGGAATCATATCTATATATGCTGGTTTGGTTTGGTTTTATGGCATATCAAACATTGCTGGTTATTTAAAGCCATATCCTGTTTTTACATATATACCAAATATATGATTTGTAAACACATTTTGAAAATACATTTTAAATGAGCCTAAACTCATTTCTTTCGCACACAGTTAAATGGTCTCAAGAATTGCTATCTAATACAAATAATTATATTTGCTATTAATCATTTGTTGGCACACAGTTAAAGGGTTTTAAGTATTGCTATATAAGAGTCGCAATTTAACATCAGCTATTTGCTTGCACGTTTCTAAATAGATATAATCAATATGTAAGAGATTATTTTGTCCATAGTTTTATTTTTAAATGAGTTAGAACTAATTTGATTTTACACTAGGGCACCTCGGTTGGTGTAACGGTTAGCATGGTAGACTAGCAAGCCTTCAAGAGTGAGTTCGATTCTCATTGGGTGGCCCATTCATGCGGCCTTGTGCTACATCTAAGAAAAAGTTTAGTAAACTAGTATTGCTATTGTTTATTTACAGTTAAATGGTTTCAATTATTGCTATATAAGACTTGTAATTTTATTCAATATCAATCATTTATAGTTAAGTATAATTAACAATTCAATTAAACATCGGTCAAATGTTTACACACAATTAAATGATCAAACAATTCAATACAAGACATTTGTTTTCACAGTTTAAATATCAAACAGTTCTATTTCACTCATAGATTGAACCATTCCAAGCCAGAGTGGACCTGGGAGCTTGGGCAATAAAGGGTTACTCTGCGTTCCCAAAAGCAACAGTATTACTGGAGCTTCACCATCAAATTGTTTAGTGTCATACCAGGGACCCTCGTTGTGTGGAGGTTTTTATCCCTCTGCCGAGATGCAGACGGTGTATTCTGCTGCCCTAGCCGACTGGGATTCATCATCATCATCATATCGTGCTGGCAGCACGGATATCCCTGACCCTCTCTCGCCACTCCTCCCTATCGTTCATCGCCCTAGGCAGGTCTTCAGGACAACATCCTGTATCCTCACACAGCTGCTGAATGTACGTTCGTGCTGGTCGTCCTGCTTTTGCGCGGCCGTGTGTGGGGATCCATAAGAGTACATCTCTTATGAGTTCATCTCTGCTTCTTCCAGCAATGTCCTGCATGTCTGGTTCGCCTAACTTGAATAGATTTCGTGATAGGGGGCAGGTGGCCGTACAGTTGGTGTCTTGTGGGGTGCCGCTGCCAGGACTTGTTGAGGATTGCACGCAGCATTCTTGTGTAATTGCCATCTAGTTTCTTCTCGAGCCGTTTTGTTAGCGTCCATGTAGTGCATCCATATAGCAGTATCGATGTGACCGCTGCCTGGAAGAAACTGCGTTTCATTTTATCGGTTAGGTCTGATTTCCATATAGTCGATAGCCTATTGATAGCTGTCCATGCTTTCGTTAACCTCGTTTCGATGTCCTTTTCGGTTGATTCGACGCTGCTTCCTAGGTACGTGAATTTGTCTACTAGTTTAAGAGGGGTTCCTTCTAGAGTGGAGATGTCCCCCGTTTGGTTATAGCACATATATTCCGTTTTGTGTGCATTAACATGGAGGCCTATGCTTGCTGCTGCTCGTTCCAGGCTATGCAGAAGTGTTTCGGCTTGGTCAGGTGTATTTGCCAGTATCGCTATGTCATCGGCGTAGTCGGCGTCGGTAATTGTTGTTGCGGGATATCTTCTGCTTCTTTTCTTCGTCAGTTCGAAGCCATTCTCTTTGATTTTGTCAATCGATGTTCTAAGTACGTAGTCTAGACAAATGATAAAGAGATACGGGAGCCAGCGTGTCCCCTTGTAGTACTCCTGCTACAATGTCGAAGTATTCTGTGTCTCCATCTGGTGATCGTACTTTTACTTTAGTGTTTCTATAGAGAATCGTTATTGCCGCTACGGTTTCTTTAGGTATGCCGTACGCTAGTAGGATTTGTTCCATCTTTCCTCTGTGAATGGAGTCGAAAGCCTTGGTAAAGTCGACAAATATTAATGTCGCTTGTAGGTTCTTTGCCCGTACACCTTCAAGGATTCTGCGGATGGTTAGTATTTGTGAGGTCGTAGATCTATTTCTTCGGAAGCCATTTTGGTTTTTTCTAAGTATGTTGTCGATTTTGGGTTCTATGCGGTTTCGTAGTAGGGCATTGTAGATTTTGGCAGCTATGGATGTAAGTGTTATGCCTCGGTAGTTTTTGGCTAATCCGAGGTCCCCCTT
>OY757916.1:85194391-85329391 GCA_963585895.1 Sepioteuthis lessoniana | reverse complement strand
TGGCTATTGTAATGTATTCCATTCCAAAAGAATTGTTAAAGCAAATACCTGAAATATTGAATGGATCCAGGCACAAAATCATATGGCTGTTCTATCATTAACTCTCTAAATAAGTAAAGTTTGCGACCGTAGTCGAGGGCGACGCGAAGGCCCCCTTTTCAATAGCTACTACATCGAGGTGTAGGAGAGGGCGCTACTCCATTCCTTGGATTGTTCCACTTTACTCTTGATACGTACCTAATATTTCAGAGTGTTAAGCAGGGAGGTATCAAGTACCATTTTAAAAGTCTTTGTTATGACGCAACCTGGGATTGAACCCAGGTCTCCCGGACTATTGGCGAACACTCTACTCATGCATTTTTGTTCTTCTTTCATGCTTGTTTGTTGTATTCAAACTTGGCAAGCGTAATCGAGTGTGACCCGAAGGCTCCCTTTTCAATAGCTACAATACCGAGGTGTAGGGGAGGGCGATACTCCTTTCCCTGGATTGCCTCACTTTACCCTTGGTACATACCTTATGATGCTGAGTGTTAAGCAGGGAGGTATCAAGAACCTTTCTTTTAATCTTTGGTAAGATTCCTGAAGATTTTTTTTTTGAAACCAAGACAGGAAACATAACAAATCTGTTACTAGTTTGGATATATATATATATATATATATATATATATATATATATATATATATATATATATATATATATATATATGACGTCAGTCTGAAAAGTAACGGGAGTGCGTGGGCTTTGTGATCTATGGGCGAAACAAGGATAAGCGAACTGTATCATCATCTAACATGATATCTAGGGAGTATATGACTGTTATTTTAGCTTTCTGCAACGATGTCAGTTTTTCTTTTCATATTCTCTCTTTTATATTTCTTTCATTCCAGGTTGTTCAGCAATGGACCTTGAGGAACGAATAAAACTGAAATTTTTCTTGTTTAATTGGGGAAGACTTCGTCACAAAGAATTGAAATATCTTCAGCAACTGTATTGAGATAACACCATATCGCACACACGTGTTTTGAGTGGAACAAGAGGTTTAAATAGGATCGCGAGGAGGTGAAAGATGACCCCATGTGTGGGAGGCCTTCAATAAAAACAACTGTGAACACCAAGCGGGTCAAGCAGTGGAGATCATCAGTTGGTGGTTCAAATTATCGTAAGTATGTTGGACATGAAAAAGACAGTGTTTGGAAGATTATCACCGAACATGCAGAAATACTGCGCAAAAATAGTGTAAGACTTTCTGAATGATGATCAGAAATAGCACGCAGGTGTGTCAGTAGCGTCTGCCAACTGAAGCACACGTGCTTCATAAAGTCATTGCAGGTGATGAGGCATAGATTTTTGTGTATGACTCGGAAACTAAACTCCAGAGTTTTCAATGGAAGTCTCCGAGGTTGCCAAGGCTGAAAAAAGCATGACAGTCAAAGACAAAAGTCATATTCATGTTTGATCAAGTTCTTCGATGTGAGAGGCATCGTCCACAGCGAGTTCTTGCCAAAGGGTCAGACGATCAAACCACAAGTCAACAAGGAAATTCTGCTTCACTCAGTGAGCTAGAAGAGAAAAAAAGTTATGGCAGGATAAATCGTGGCTTCTTCACCACGATAATGCATCTGCTCACAACGTCCCGAGCATCCAGCATCGAGAGGAACATTACTGTACAGGAACAACCTCCCTGTTCATCAAATCTTTGTTTGAGTGACTTTTTTCTTTTCCCTAAGCTCAAGAGGATCATTTAAGGGACCCATTTTGAAGGTGTGGAGCTGAAGGATACCCCAGAAGAATCCTTCAAGCAGTGCATAGAAACGTCGCTGTGGAGAATGGGAAAGTGCATTTGCCTCGACGGGGTTTACTTTGAATATAATTTGTTTGAAATTGAAATAAATTGTTTGAGACCACTGTCTTGTTATTTTTTAGACACACCTTGTATAAGCGCTATTTAGTTTGGTTTCTAGTTTGGTTTCTTTGGTTTAGTTTCTTTGTTTTAATGGCATATCAACCTTTCTAGGTTATTTAATGCCAAAGCTATTCTCCTAGAAAACAGTAGTAGTACTATTTAACCCTTTTTACAGATATATTTACACATGTAAACACATGTCTAGTTTTATATAAATGTTTCTCTCAGTACCTTTTCTTTTTCACATACCATTTCCCAAGGGTATTTGCCCAAAGGTGAACGGAATAGTGCGACTGGAATACGAACTCGCTTACAACGATTCCGCTGTCCATCGCTTTAACCATTACACCACGAGGACACCCCCGCGCTATTTAGGTATCCTTTCTCGTTAATACATTTTAAAAACCCACCAACAAGTTTCATTTTGATACTTTTTCTTTTGATTTTTTTGTCGTTACATAGGACTTCTTATTTTACGTTCAATATTGTAAAAGAAACATCCAAATTTTGTCCCAGGAACGATTTCCACTATCACTGTTTATTAGCAAGAGTAAAGTAGACATTATCTTTTTTAGATTTGGAAAAAATGTTATGTATTTGGTATTTTTTTTTGTTAGAGTTTGTTCAAAACCAAATTTAAATTAATATTTTCTTGCGTTAATGACGTAATAAACCTTTTGAATTAAACTTAAGTTTGGATTTATATTATTATTAGTTGTCAAATGTATCTGATATATCGGTACCTAAGTTTAATGCTATTTTAATTTTTGTGAACGTAGCCATTAGTATTTGTAAACTTTGTTTTATTTATGCTGTATATATATATATATATATATATATATATATGTATATGATTTTCGCTCATCGTTAGATAAAGTCTGAAATGTTAGATAAAATCTAAGAATTCGGGAAAATTATTACAGTGTTCCATATATAAAAGTGCAGAGCAATTATCACAATTTTTCAATAATCAAATATCAAAATAATCATAAGATCTCTTACACCTTGGAGTTTCCCGACGACGATCTTCAGGTGAGTCTATGCAAGCATGTTTGACGTTTCTCTCTCTCTTTCTCTCTCTCTCTCTCTCTCTCTCTAAATGTATATACAACGAATGCAACAAAGTAAATCAGCGAATGCGCGCGCAGGTGTGTGTGTGTGTGTGTGTGTGTGTGTGTGTGTGTGTGTGTGTGTGTGTGCACGTGCGGATGTGTTCGTAATGCATCAAAATCAATTTGATAAGCTGAAAAGATAAATTGAACAAATTAAATGGAATCACACACACACACACACACACACACACACACACACACACACACACACATATATATATATGCTGACAAAATTAAATTACGACGTCTGGAACGAGAAACATCTATAAAATTTCCCGAGTGAGTGACAAATTCTGATAAATAAACAGAACCTACTTTTAAATTCGACTACTGCTGTACACAATACAGTCCTAAGAATTCGACTATAGTTGCACATGGCACACTTTTTGAAATTTGCCTATAGTCGCACACTCAGTATAATAATTAAATACAGGGTGTCTCAATATACATGGGACCCATCTGATTGCTAATAACTCTACAAATAAGAATGTGGTTCTCTTTTTCGTTTCAGATTTGAAAATAGTATACTATAACAACAATTATTCCTTAATCACAATGCCTTGGACAAGAGGGGAAAATTATTTGAAGACAAAATCATTCAAAACTATCTTAAAATAAATGCAACCCATTGATATGATAATGATTTATTGCTGAGACAAGAAACTCAGAAAAAGATTGCATGTTCTGAAGGTTGATATAATAACAATTAAAAAAAAACACCACACTGATTGGACTTCTCTTGCTCAAAAGATGCATTTTTTACTGGATGTTTCCCTAATGACTGCCATTGCGCTTGTCTCATTAATAAATCATAATCATATTATTGGGTTGCCTATATTTTGAGAGAACATGTACTAAAGTCCTTGAGACACACACACACACACACACACACACACACACAAACACACACACATATGCAAACACGTATGTGTTTGTGTGTGTGTGTGTGTGTGTGTTCATTGTCTTTTTTGATAAATAGATTAAAAATTATGACAGAAACTCAAAGATGACCTAGTATATTTCAAATTTATTATTTGAATTTATATCCATAACTGGAAATCTAATATAATTTTACTTGAATACAGACTTTAGGGTATTTTTAAAAATGTACTCTTGAATTTACCTCTTTTCATGTTCACATGTATACGGTCACGCTCTCTTTTTCATATATACACAAAAAAAAACGATGTTTATATAATTAAAAAGTAATTTCACGCTTCGGTTGTCAGTTTCAATTTATCATTAGTATAATGAGATATAAATGTGTTTGCACATATATTGATATGAATCCACAAATAAGTTCTTTTGGGGCCTTTTTTCGTGTGTGTAGAGTGCATAACCTTGATTATTCAAAAGGATTAAAAACTCTTATATAGGTAAATATCAAAATAGAAAACCCATGGTCGCCTTTTTGAAAGCGATGGGTTGGAAACCCGACGCGTAAATTATTGTTGTGATTTCGATTCTCACAGACTGCCCATCATTTTTGGCATCATGTTCTTTTTCAAGATGTCTGGCTATGTGATTGAGTAAAGGGATGTGGATAAATATACTTTTTGAAAAGAATTAGTGTTATGGTATATAGGTAATCCCAACCGAATGTTGACCTCGGCTTACCGATTTCGTTTTTCTTGCTGATATCACTCTTGCTATCTCTCTGTTCGTTAAGTAAACAATTGAAGGACACGAAAAAAAGGCTGGTAATCAAATAAATAAACATTTCCAAGTTCTCACGTGTATCTCTTTGTTCTATTCTCGTAAGGTTATTTCATCATCCGGTGCCAATTTTGAATATCTAGTTTTATTGGAATTGTAATTAAATGCATCAACGGAAGTTGTCAATAAAAACCGATTGCCAAAACGCCAGGACTTGATTAATAACCAAGACAATTTGGTTTAATGGTATAACAACCTTTATGGGTTATTTAATGTAGAAGTGCATCCATATAGCAGTATCGATGTGACCGCTGCCTGGAAGAAACTGCGTTTCATTTTATCGGTTAGGTCTGATTTCCATATAGTCGATAGCCTATTGATAGCTGTCCATGCTTTCGTTAACCTCGTTTCGATGTCCTTTTCGGTTGATTCGCAAGAATGCTGCGTGCAATCCTGAACAAGTCCTGGCAGCAACACCCCACAAGACACCAACTGTACGGCCACCTGCCCCCTATCACGAAAACTATTCAAGTTAGGCGAACCAGACATGCAGGACATTGCTGGAGAAGCAGAGATGAACCCATAAGAGATGTACTCTTATGGATCCCCACACATGGCCGCGCAAAAGCAGGACGACCAGCACGAACGTACATTCAGCAGCTATGTGAGGATACAGGTTGTTGTCCTGAAGACCTGCCTAGGGCGATGAACGATAGGGAGGAGTGGCGAGAGAGGGTCAGGGATATCCGTGCTGCCAGCACGATATGATGATGATGATGATAATGTAGAAGAATCATCATCATCATCATCATATCGTGCTGGCAGCACGGATATCCCTGACCCTCTCTCGCCACTCCTCCCTATCGTTCATCGCCCTAGGTAGGTCTTCAGGACAACAACCTGTATCCTCACATAGCTGCTGAATGTACGTTCGTGCTGGTCGTCCTGCTTTTGCGCGGCCGTGTGTGGGGATCCATAAGAGTACATCTCTTATGAGTTCATCTCTGCTTCTCCAGCAATGTCCTGCATGTCTGGTTCGCCTAACTTGAATAGATTTCGTGATAGGGGGCAGGTGGCCGTACAGTTGGTGTCTTGTGGGGTGTTGCTGCCAGGACTTGTTGAGGATTGCACGCAGCATTCTTGTGTAATTGCCATCTAGTTTCTTCTCCAGCCGTTTTGTTAGCGTCCATGTAGTGCATCCATATAGCAGTATCGATGTGACCGCTGCCTGGAAGAAACTGCGTTTCATTTTATCGGTTAGGTCTGATTTCCATATAGTCGATAGCCTATTGATAGCTGTCCATGCTTTCGTTAACCTCGTTTCGATGTCCTTTTCGGTTGATTCGACGCTGCTTCCTAGGTACGTGAATTTGTCTACTAGTTTAAGAGGGGTTCCTTCTAGAGTGGAGATGTCCCCCGTTTGGTTATAGCACATATATTCCGTTTTGTGTGCATTAACATGGAGGCCTATGCTTATTGCTGCTCGTTCCAGGCTATGCAGAAGTGTTTCGGCTTGGTCAGGTGTATTTGCCAGTATCGCTATGTCATCGGCGTAGTCGGCGTCGGTAATTGTTGTTGCGGGATATCTTCTGCTTCTTTTCTTCGTCAGTTCGAAGCCATTCTCTTTGATTTTGTCAATCGATGTTCTAAGTACGTAGTCTAGACAAATGATAAAGAGATACGGAGCCAGCGTGTCCCCTTGTAGTACTCCTGCTACAATGTCGAAGTATTCTGTGTCTCCATCTGGTGATCGTACTTTTACTTTAGTGTTTCTCTAGAGAATCGTTATTGCCGCTACGGTTTCTTTAGGTATGCCGTACGCTAGTAGGATTTGTTCCATCTTTCCTCTGTGAATGGAGTCGAAAGCCTTAGTAAAGTCGACAAATATTAATGTCGCTTGTAGGTTCTTTGCCCGTACACCCTCAAGGATTCTGCGGATGGTTAGTATTTGTGAGGTCGTAGATCTATTTCTTCGGAAGCCATTTTGGTTTTTTCTAAGTATGTTGTCGATTTTGGGTTCTATGCGGTTTCGTAGTAGGGCATTGTAGATTTTGGCAGCTATGGATGTAAGTGTTATGCCTCGGTAGTTTTTGGCTAATCCGAGGTCCCCCTTTTTAGGGAAGGGGAGTATGCATCCCTTCGTCCATCTATCTATCGGATTTTGATTGTATACTATTGATAATAATAAACCCTTAGTTTGGAGAATAAGAAGGTTCAGTACTTTTCCCTAGGGTATTAATCGGAAAGTGAACGTAGTAGCGCAACTGCTGTTCAAATTCGCATACTTCGAGGCTGCAGTCCAGCACTTAAGTTATTACAGGGAATCCTTTTGACTGTGGTGAGAACAGAGGTCTGAGTGCATAATAATAGTCAAGTCTTTTAGAGAAAATCAAACGTACATTTTTTTAAAATTTTCAGATGGTGGAATTATATATTATAAATTGAATTACCAAGATTAGAAAATCCGGCTAACACTGTACGTGACTGGACAGCTCTTTCGACCTTAGTAAGTCTCATCAGCAGTGTAAACCATGTTTTCCCCTACTGGAGATCGAACCAGTGACACAGAATGCAGAGCCGAAACTCTACCAATAAGCCATCAGCCCGCATCGCACACAATCGATGCTAAATTAACGTGTCAAAGTGAATGTGTGGCTAATTAACCTGATGTGTCTTGAATTTATATCCGTATTCTTACAGAGGACAAGGTCACCTCCAGGGTTATGTCTTCCCAAGAGCACTGGAGATACACATCCGTGTAATCATAGCTTCACGGGCAAGAAAATAGGCATACATTTTTTCTATATTAATGTTTTTTAAAATAAATTTCTTATTTGCATAAAGATAAAACTGTTTGCACAGCAAATGAAGTGTTGCGGATTGAAAGTACAAGGGGTATGGCAGTAAATTGAAGTGATGAACCAAGTTCGTATTGCAGTATAGAGGCCGCTTCTCATCACCATTCGCCCTAGTTCCCTGTTGTGTGACTGAAAAAAATAGTCCACTTCAGAGAACTCTCGTGGTAGGTGGGAGAAACGGTCACTTGATTGTTAGGGATTTTAAAAAAGAGTCAAGCAGACTTTCAGTTACCGAGAGAGCGACAGGTAATTTGCCTCAGTAACCATAGGCTACAATTTTCTAAAGAATAAATATTTCCTTGATTGATTTAAAACTACCATATCACGTATTCCTATTTTAGAGACCAGTCCGGGTGATAGTGGTAATATTTGACTTTTTCTCAATCTTTCTCTGCCAACTTTCCTCGAGACGGTCGCATCGCTACAATATTTCTGCGGAGACTTTGAGTATTTTTCTTCGAATAAAGATCCTTCTGAAAGGCACGAATACAATTTGTGCTTGGTTCCTTCTCAAAAGTTTAACACATAATGAAAGTTGACGGACAGTACAATCAAGTCATGGATTCTTCCCTAACAAATTAATTAAGATAGCTTTGGTCAAGTTTATTATAAGAAACGATAAATCCAGTGTATAATGTAAAGTGTTCGTGGTCAAGATGATCTGAGTGACATGGCCCTTTGTTTTGTTCTTCAGTGTAATATTACGAGGTTCTTTTATCGTTCCTTTAGTTAACCCTTTTGATCAGTTAAGCGTAGACAAAAACGTCAATGTTTTCGTTGTCACTTGTTGGGTTAGAATGACTTCCGCCGTGTCATTCTATCAAGTTGATCGTGTGTTTCTCTTGCCACTATCATTACCACAAACCTTATTTTCCCAAAGACGTTCTTGTCCAGTCGGCTGGGGCTGTAGAATACACTGATTGCATCTATGCGTAGGGGTAAGACCCTCTCCAATGAATGTCCTGATAGGACACTAAAGAATTTGATGGTGAGGTTCCAGTAATGCTGGAGCTTTGGGGAATGCAGAGTACCCCTTTATTCCCATTGCTCCCGGGTTCACTCTGGTCCGGAGTTGTAGCAGCTGATAGGGTTATATCTATTGATCAAATAGAACTAAATTGTGTACCTATAGTAAACCGAATAGTTTGAAATGGGACTGTTTTTTTTTCATTTTGAAACTGCATATTTATGCTAAACTGAATTGTTTGGATTGAAACTGTTTTATATATTTAATCGGTGTACTTATGCTAAACTAAATTTTTTGAAAAAGAACTGTTTTTGACATTTAAACAGTATATTTATGCTAAACTGAATTGTTTGAAATTGAACTGTTTTGGTATGTAACTGTGTATAAACAAAAAACTATACTTAGACTAAACTGAATTATTTGAAATAGAACTTTTAAACATATAAACATGTTTAAAAATGGATTTGGCATCAAAAAATACAATAGTTGATGTGCTCTAAAACCAAACCAAACGAAACCAATTCTCAACTTTCTATGTGTCTTTTGTTTCCTGTACTCACACTGTTCCATGGACTTGCAACTATCCTCTTTACATGTATCGTCGATACCTTCATAATCTCTATTATTATTGTACTTTCTTGTTCGCTTATTATCATCTCTGTTCATCATTTCCTTACTGCCGCTGTTCTCGTCGTTTTCTGGCGGTCTTTTAAGACCATTTGATGTCCATAATCGGGATATCCCTCTTCTCCATGTAATTTTCCCTCTGACACCGATATCTAAAATTAAAGTTATTTTCTTCAATTGTCGAATCATTTTCTGCACTTTCGGAATCAACAGGTACAGCTAGCGTCGCTTTCTATTCTACTTGACTAATATCAGGTATATTTCATTTGTAGACATTTTCAGACAAGGATGCTCCGTATGTGCTTTTTGTACCATATTTGTCAACGGGTCCTTAATTCTATACAATACCGAAACGGTTCGCCAATGATCCGGGAGACCGGGGTTCAGTCTCAAGTCGAGTCATACCAAAGACTTGAAAAATGGTTCTTGATTCCTCCTTGCTTAACACTCAGCATTATGAGGTACATATCAAGGGTAAAGTGGACCAATCCAGGGGAAGGATTAGCGCCCTCCCTTACACCTCGGTGTAGTAGCTATTGAAAAGAGAGCCTTCGGGCCGCCCTTTATTATAGTAGATGAAATATCCTAACTTAAAGTCCCTGTCCTTCTTTATAATATTTTATCTATCGGCTTGACATTGCTTTGCTTTCTTTTGGTTGCTCCTAGCTAAAGTAAACGCACGATGTTGTTTATGAAGGACTATGACATGATGCTCATCTGCATATTACACCTGACAAAGCTTCAATATACTATCTGGTAGAAGAATAACATCCCCACAATAAGGTAAATAAAACCGTAAGAATTTTGCAGATTCATTCCTATTATTTTAAAAGGCTATAAGTGTCTGATTAAATTACAAACTCTCGTTTTCCTTGAGGTTTTCAGTTAAAATATCGTTCATAACCCTATATTGTCTCTCAGCCTCACCATTACCTTGGGTGGGGGGTAAAAGAAGAGGTCACATGATGTATGTTCAATTCTTCTGGGTTTTTCTTCAGAATTTTATTATTTCCTGGGCCATTATCAGTTGCTATCCGGAGTGAGGCACCGAATCTTGGAAATATTCTTTCTTCTAATAAGTAACTGACGGTTTGTGTTTTCTTATTAGAAACCGGAAAATATTCTGACCAATCACTGTAAATATCTATGAATGTCACGTTTGCTTGAAAATGTTTTAGGGTTCGCGAATATCTACAGTGGATTTTGCGAAAGGGGATGGTGGATTATCAGATTATATATAAAAGAAGATTATAGATTCTTCTATTCGGAGTGTTTTTAAATTTCTTGATTCACACGCAATATACTAATTCATGTATTTAACATATTCCTTCAAAAGACATGGCCTAAAATCTTTCTGTTTTATTGAATGGAAAGTCTTCTCCGTACCCACGTGGCCATTATCCTTATGATACTGTAGGAGCCCTCTTGTCTTTAAGACTGACGGGATAGATAATCTAGCTACTGGCTCGTCATCAGGTTGAGAAAAGATTGTTCATAATGATGTATATCTTCTGTTCAAACATTGTGGCCTTACCTCTCTTTATTCTGTAAAATATACTCACTCACGTCTTGTTCCTTAATTACATCTGGCAATAGTGGTCCTTCATATTCTATAGCTTAGGACTCCTCCCTTTGTTTGCCCCAGTTCGCTGGGGCTGTAGAATACACCGACTGCACCTCTGCAGAGGGTAAGATACCCTCATCGAGTGTCCTCCATAAATAATCTGATGGTGAGGTTCCAGTAATGCTGGGGCTTTAGGGAATGCGGAGCACCTCTTCATTGCCATTGCTCTCAGGTCCACTCTGGCCCGGAGTGGTAGCACCTTTGGGTTAAATAGAATTAAACTGCATACTTATTCTAAAGTTAATTGTTTGAATTAGAACTGTTTGAGTAAACTGAATCGCTTGAAATATAAATGCTTTTGACTCTTGAATTGTGTACTCACATTTAAATTGCGTACCTAAGCTAAACAGAATTTTTTGAAATGGAACAGTTTTTGACAATCAAACTGTACTTACGTTAAACTGAATTTAAAAAAAAAAGAATTGTTTTGACATTTAACTGTGTGTAAAGAAAATCTATACTTATACTAAACTGATTTAGCTGATCAGAACTGTTTGATTTAACTAAATAACTTGAAATAAAAATGTTTTTGACAATTAAACTGTGTACTCATGCCAAACTGAATTGTTTCAAATAGAACTGATTATTTGTTTAAAAATGGATTTGACATTAAATAAACTACAAAGGCTGATATGCCATAAAACCCAAGCAACAACAACCTTTCTGGAAGAAACAAACTTTTGCAACTCAAAATGTTAGGAATTTATAGCACTAACTTCATAGGCTCTATTATCTATTTCTGACGGTCTTCCGCCTTCATCTCTTGGTGGGCTCTTAGTGTAAGACAGTATATATACCACCAAATCTATTCTTGCCCGGCTGATATTCTATTCAACAATTGTACTCTGCTATGCTCAAAGCCCACACCTGTATTCTGCATGGGTAAGTTCAGTAAGTACTGCAATTGTTTATAGTCTATAAATTATAAAACTAACTCAATGTAAGTAGCGGGGGAGCTTTTGTCACGAATAATGTATGACATAAACCTGCTTTTCTATCGTTAACTATCTTGTCTGTGTATCGCTAAAGTTATGTAATAGAAAATACATAGTTTTCTTGATTTTCTTACCCTACACCTCCTCGTAAACGTACTGTATTAAACAAACACCAAAGGAAAAATCAGACACATCGGTGAACAATCTATACTCTTTTTTGGAGTCTGGATATGCTAAAGTAACCATATTCCAAAGCATATTTTTAGGTGGTGATCAAATTCTACCTGACACGTATTATCTTATTGGAAACGGGCATACTTCTTAGATTAGTTAGTGGTCTATAGCTACACGAGAAAAAAGAACGGAATGAACCTTCTGTAATAGGACACATTCTAATAAACCCACTGGTTTCTCTTGCATTACTTGGGTTTACGACTTCCTGTAGTGCCTTTACTTTATCGGAATATGGCTGAATTTCAACAACTAATCCTGAATCCTAAACATTGTGTCTCTCTCTTAATGAACTTACGCTTCGCAGGCTTCTATCTAAAGTTACATTTCCTGTGGCAACCTTGTACTTTCAGTGTTTTAGATGATTCTCTACTGTGTTCGAAAATGCTAAAATGTCATCTAAATATGCTAGCGCTTAATATTAACTCTTGGAATACTTCAGGTGTACTGGCAAGCACAAAAGACATAACATTCTGATGAAAAAGCTCTTGGTGACGGGTAAACGGTGTTTTTTTCGTATCATTTTCGTGCAAATCTACTTACCAGTAGCCAGATTTAAATCTGGTTTTGAAAAATATCTTGCCGACCCCATAGATGCTGAGATGTTGTCCATAACCGGGAGTGAGTGGGCGTTCTTTTTAGTAATTTCAAGGTCCCTAGAATCTATCAAGAATCGTTTGCTACCATCTTTATTCTCAACTAAAATTATCGGAAATCTCAATGGACTCATAGGGCGTTCTATAGTTTCTGCGGGTTCACCATTTATCCGGGGGACCTGGGTTCAATACCAGGTCGAGAAATACCAAAGACTCAAAAAATGGTACTTTATGCCGCCTTACTTAGCACTCAGCACAATAAGGTAAGGATCAAGGGTAAAGTGGAGCAATCCAGGGAATGGAGAAGCACCCTTCCTTACACCACGATGTAGAAGCTATTGAAAAGGGTGCCTTCAAGTCCCCCTCGACTACGGTAGCCAACTTTACTTTTACTTTACAGCGTCTGTCCACTTTAGATCCTTCTCCTCACGAGCAAACAAATCACTATTTTTCTTTTGTAGTGCCATTACTTCATCCTTAATTTCTATGAGTACTTCAGTTTTACTTACTTCCTCATCTGTAATCCGGTGTTTTGTCTTGTAAGTCAAATGGAATTCATTTAAACTAGTAGTCCATATTTACCCAACCCCTCCGCTCGGGCAGGATATGACACAAGGTCAGTTTTTAAGCGGAGTTTAACAGGTTTGAATTCAGAGTTTTCCTTCTCCTAGACTAGTGGCCTCACCAAGGCTGAAGAACCTAGTCTGTCCTACTATTTACCCATAGTTGGAGGGAGAATAATTGGATTCATACCTTTCCCAAGAGTATTAGTGCTATGTGAAATGCAATCAGTCTCGTCCAGGATTTGAACTCGTATCACCGTGTCCATTTCCTACGACGATAACGATCACACTACGGGCACCTCCATTTAAACTAGTAGTCCTACTAAACTTAGTTAATGGACTGCATTTTTAAAAGTTATAGTTGGATTGGTGCTGTTCATTATTAATATCGGTATTTTTCGAGGTTTATCAGACGTGACTAGCGCTTTAGCAATCGGTATGCTATATAGTTTACTTAAATAGTCCGAGGTTAGCTGTACTATTTGATAAGTGTCTACCATATCCCTTCGTGATAAAGAGATCTTTCCCAAACACCTGATCATATGCTGGGTTTTCAACTCTTTTGGTAAACTAAATCTATCTATAGAATGTGCTTATATTCAAATGCTATGTATTCATTATAAATACCAAGAACCCCTATATCGAAGTAATTACGGCCCCTTTTTTGCCTTAACTAATCATATCTAAGTATAATATTTCTATCTAAATTCTTGAATAAAAAAAATAATGTACCTGTTTCGACTTGCACATTAACCAGTCCGTCAATTTGTTAGATAAACACATTTGCATCTTACAAGTTTATTTTTCCTTTACTTTATTCAGTTCTTGGGTTTAGCGCGCAAAGCAGCGGTCGTATCGATACTGCTGTATGGATGCATTACATGGACGCTAACTAAACGTATGGAGAAAAAGCTTGACAGTAACTACACAATAATGCTGTCGGCAATATTGAACAAATCCTGGAAGTAGCACCCGAAAAAGCAGCAGCTGTACGGCCACTCACCACCCATAACGAAAACTAACCAAATTAGATGAACTAGACACGTGGGACACTGCAGGAGAAGTAGGGACAAACTCATAAGTGACATATTCCAGTGGACCCCTTCACATGGACGAGCAAAGACAGGAAGACCAGCTAGACCCTATATACAACAGCTCTGTGCTGATACAGGATGTAGCCTTGAAGACCTACCGGGAGCGATGGATGATAGAGAAGGGTGGCGGGAGAGGGTCAGGGAGATCCGTACTGGTAGCGTGACATGAGGATGATGATGATACTCTTTTTATTGATTAGGGAGACTTCTGCCGATAAACATTAATGTTTTTCGTTGTTTCTTGTTGTGGTGGAATGACTTCGGCCGTGTCATTCAAGTCTGATTTCCACTTGTCTTTTCGGTTGTCGAAGTCGTTTGGTTCATATCTGTTGAAAACCAAACAGGCTTATAATTCCTTTCAGGGGAAGGGAAGCAATTTTGCTTGTTCCTTTAAAACTTCTAACATGAAGGCGAGGGATTTTAGTTAACTGCTATCTTTATCATTGTCCGTTGCTTGGTTGTCAAATACACTTGACCTTCCTTAGGGATAGGAGGAGGAGCAGAGAGAGATAAAGATAGAGAGATAAAGAGAGAGAGAGAGAGAGAGAGAGAAAGAGAGGTAGAGGGAGGGAGAGAGAGAAGGATGAGGATGAGGAGGAGGAGGAGGAGGAGGAGGAGATGAACAGTTTAGGCTTACTAGGTTCTCGTCCCTTAACTAAACAAATCTAATCTAAGCAGATATCCTTTCGACTCGGAGATAACACACTCACTGAATACATCGGGACTAAGTTCTAGACTTCTTGCGAGCAACGGATACCCAACCCAAAACGTGATTATTTCTTGATTTGTTTTATTTAATTATCCCCTTTCTTTTCCTTTCTTTACCGATCTCATTTTAACTACTTTATTCTAATTGTCACTGGCCCGTCTCGCCTTCCAGTCCTAGAATTAGTCTTCTTTAGAATTTAAACATATTTTAAAACTTTGGTTCCAGGTTTAATTTCCCCTGACCAGCATTTAAGATCCTTTCACATAAAATTTATTTATTCATTAATCCATCTATTTATCTATTTCATTATTCATCATATTGCCTGGATTTTCATATTATTTTGCAAAAGTTGAATTTTTAAAAACCTTTTCATTTCTAACTAAAATAATTTTTATTTTTGAATAGAACGCCTCAAAGAAAAACTGATTTTAAACAAACTTAATTTACGTAATATACTATCTTCCCTATGACATATTGTAACAATAAGATTTAGGTATTAATCATTAGATTTTATTATTGACAAAATTATGTAACTATCAATATATGCAATATAATGAGTGATCATATATATGATACAACAGCTTAAATGTTGTAACGATAACAGCCACCGAGATAAAGACAGTAGTTCGAGTACATTAGTATACGATAATAATTCCTTATATCATGAATTAACAATATTTAATGGATTTTATTATCATATATTAAATCATTAAGAAATGAAAATTAGAAGACTTGAACCCATTTAGACAACAGCAGTAAAAAAGAGTAATGATGTACAAGGAAAACTTGCGGTCACTTTATCTTCAGTGATAATAATCAGATATGGAAGTTGTAAAAACTCAGTTTGATATTATTAACTATAACATCAACCATGATAATTTATATCATAAGGATCTGATTTTTGTATTCTTGTATATTGCCGTAACAAATACATGGCATACGATAGCGAAATTATTGTAAGCTAAATTGTATTAAAATACTCACAAACAATATATATATATATATATATATATATATATATATATATATATATATATATATATATATATATAGTGTTGTGCTGCTAGCACGGATTTCCCTGATTCTCTCTCGCCATTCGTCTCAGTCATCTATCACTTCCAGTAGGTCCTCTAGACTACATCCTGTGGTTGAACAGAGCCGTTGTTGATAGGTTCTACTTGGTTGTCCAACTCTTGAATGTCCGTGCGAAGGGGTCCAAACAATATATATATATATATATATATATATATATATATATATATGTGTGTGTGTGTGTGTGTGTGAGTGTGTGTGTGTGTGTGTGACACGGCACAACCTGTCTCATATTACTTGAAAAGAAGATGTGAATCGTCATGTGTTTCCATTCTTATTCTGAAGATGTCATAAAGCACCAAGCATAGTAGACAGCTCAAGGAGAAATTAGCTCAAATGATCAACTGATACAAGATATCCTTAAAGCATGGACAAGATTTGATCCAAAATTCCCAAAAGGTTACTCACGGTGACAGACACTTAAAGAAGCTTGGATGATACCACAGCTAAAATATAATGACTATAACAACCAAAACTCGCTTGCTTGATTAATTTCAACGGCATGTCAACCTGTCATTTTTAGGTCAAACTGGTCAGGGAATCGCTTTCATTGCACGTCAATATTTACATGTTTTGTATAGTTAAAGAGTTTTCTTTCTTTTTTTTTTTTTGCTTATGGATCTATCGAATATGATTAATTTTTATATATATCTATTTGACCCCCAGATTTATTTGACCCCCAGATTTATTTGATGTACAGATTTATTCGACGAACAGATTTGTATGACCCCCAGATTTATTTGACCCCCCAGATTTATTTGACGTACAGATTTGTTTGACCCCCAGATTTATTTGACGTACAGATTTGTTTGACCCACATATTTATTTGACCCACTTATTTATTAGACGTACAGATTTGTTTGACATCCAGATTTATTTGACCCATTGACTTATTTGACGTACAGATTTGTTTGATCCACAGATCTATTTAACCCTCTAATGAGACCCTAACAGGTCCTACCATTCTGGGTTAGGGTGGAGTTATGGCAATGATGGTATACGTTACGCTTTCCATATCTCAAGAGCCCCACCATCAGATGACGTTTAGTATCCTATCCAGAATATTGGGGTGGGGTGGTGGGAGGTTGTAACCATCTTGTAGGGGACACAGTCAGCATATTCAAAACTCTGCCAAGAGGCTGAAACAACAATCAAGATAAAAACACAGTTCCTTGCCAATCTCTACATAATTCATCATTTCATAAATTCAGTCAATTATTTTCGAGTATTTCGAAATTTGAACCGCAGACATTAAAATTCAAATCGTTCATCTGAAAATGAATTCATTCTTTACAATGAGTTTCGAATAAAGATCCTCATCTATCCACTACACAAGATTTAATTGATTCCTTTCAGTCGCTGTTTAAAACAAAGCACACCAGTATTCTTACCATAATCTAAAATCAGACACTTAGTGAATTTGTGGTCATAAGTCTTACTTACCAGGCACCGATTTTATATAAACTGAGGCCACCCCTGGTGCCAATAGCAGCGAGTGCATGTGCCACGTGTGGACTGAAAAGTTGCTTGTGTTTCTTGGTGGTTTGTATGTTAAGTGGGTGTGAGTATATGACGGTGTCAAATGTCTTTTGTTCACTGTGTGCAAAATTTCTTTTTACGAGCGACTTAAACGAACACGTGTGTTGTGGCGATCGTATCCCGGTTGGGTGGAGTGTAACGAAGATAACCAGCCGAAACGAATAAACAATTATTTCAGTAGAACGTGCGACAGTCAGTGTTAAAGTATTTGTTATTTTCGACAACAGCAAGAGCATGCGTTACAACAATGATAGTAATAGCAGCACAAATAATCATTATAGCAAAAACATAACAATGACCATGTATAAAGCCTTACGCCTCAGAGGTTACGTTGGTAGTTTTCCTTTAAAAGGAAAAGAGGGAGGAAGATGTCTCGGTAGCATTAAAGATTGTGGTGTCTTGACGATCAACAGACGGAACAGAGAGGTGAAAAGAGAGAATTACCGTGAAAACCAGAAATTTGCAATAAAAATGACAAAAGACCAAATCTTGAATTACAATCGTAAGCTTTGGTTTGACGTTTGAGTCAACCGGGTTTCGATCCCAGCTACGGGAAGATACTGTCTAGCCACACTGATGAGTTCTGATAGAACGAAATAGATCTGTCTGTGGATGACTATATATATATATATATATATATATATATATTGGTTTGGTTTGGTTTTATTGGTATAACAACCTTCATGGGTTATTTAACTTTATTAGTTTTATCATTATTATTTTATTATTTCATAATTATTGTATTTATTTTATAATTGCAATCATTTATTTTTTATCATATAATTTTTTTAATTTTAATATTATTATTATCTAATTATCTAATTTTTTTCTTTGGCATATCAACTTTTGTGGATTATTTAATGCAAAAGCCATTCTTGTAGAAGGACAGTAGTGTTACCATTGAATTGTATCGTGAATAATTTTTGCTTTTTTAAAAGCACGTTGTAACAACGCATTTCAATCTTCCAGTGTTTTAAACGGAACCGGAAATTACCTGATTAAAGAATGATTCCATCGGTCCTTCGTATTTCAGTCGCGAAAGAGTGCGCATCATAATTAAATCTATAATATCGCGAACCTAAAACAGAGAAACTGAAAGTGCATATTCGACATGTAACGCTTAAGAATCTAATATTTATGAATAAGGAAAACGCTACAGAAACAGCAAAGAAGATTTGTAGTATTTGTGCCCAAAATGTTTACTGACCCGCAAGTCTGAAACTAGTTTTCAAAGTTTCATTCAGGCAATAACTTATTGAGAGATGAAACCAGATAAGGACGCTCGTCAGACTTCGATGAAAATGCTTTAAAAAAATTGGTGGAATGTAGTTTGCACAAAAGTTCAACGCAAATGGTAGTGGATTGACAAGGATCAATCTCTGGAGCCGACCCCAAAGTGGCTCTTCATGGAAGAAAAAGTTATGTTGTGTGCTATTATTTATTTATTATTTATGATTTTTAAACAGCAATAAAAGAGGAAATCAGACTTATACACTCTATAGCTGTAACATGGGCATGAAAATATTCAACGAAAACGCTCGGCACTCGTCAATTGGAGAAACGTTGTAATTCTAATGATAACGCAAGTTCACATTCAGCAAGAACCAAGAGCTTAGGAAAATGTGGAAAAGCATACGCGCTTGTTGATTGGTTATAGGCAATCATGAAGGATTTGAAAGACGTATCAAGATTCTAAAAGTGAATTGAAACCTAAACTCGAAAGAGAAAATTGTGTAATTTGAGGCCTAAGTAAAAGTGACCTCCTCATTAGGAATAGGGAAGAACGTCGTAAAAGTGAAAGGATGACCCTTTTCCTTCCTCGAATTAGCAAACTATATCACGTATTCCTTTTTGTGAGACCAATAAAAATGTAACAATTGGAAATAATCATGCCATTCTTTCTTGCGATGAAGATCAAGTGACAACCCTCAACTTTCGAGATTACAGCAAAATTATATTTGGCTATACAAGCGAATACTATAAGTCCGTAGTAAGAATTATCGTTGAGAATAAAAGTAAAATCTTAGCAAATCTTTAAATTCAAATGAATTATGCAATCTAGTCAATCAGACAAGGTTTAGAAATTATAAAAACAAAAAAAACAAAAAACAAAAAAACGTCGAAGCAATCAATGATGACTGAAAATCAGAAAACTTGAAATCATCTAGACAACGGCATTATTATTAAAACTACTGGGGAAAGTGCTGACCAACAAAGAAAACATAAAGTCACTTGATCCTAATCGAGAACCATCAAAAAGTTGAGAAAACTCTATGAAATATCAATGACTATAAGAGTAAAAATGATCATTCATGTTACAATGATCTGATTTTCATATCTTTGTATATTATCATAGCACAAAATGGCACATGTTAGCAAGATTATTGTTAGCTAAATAGCATTAAAATACTTGTCGAGAATTAAAAAAGACTGAATTAAATTTTTAACTTAATAATAGTAATCGTGTCGGGTCTTTGTCCGCGCTTATGTAATTCATTTTAATTTCACAAGTGAGATAACTATAAAATATTAATTATGGAGTAATTCTGTTATCTATTTATTTACAGTTATAATATAAACATTATAAATAAGATTTAACTCAATATTGAGTTTTATAGCCACTGAAGGATAATTAAAGCAAGTAATCAATAGCAAAAAATGTAGAAAAGTTATAGGTCCAAAGAGCGATATTAATTATTCTGACCATGGAATTATGAAAGACAGCATGAATACTAAGAGGTCTGATAAAAGCAGTGACCAGGTAATACTTTTTTTTCTATTAATCCAACACGTTTATATTCAGGAATGTCATTACCCGGGAACTTTGGAAAGCATTTTACTTGGGTGCACAAGAAGAAAATAATGAAATTTTCAATATATACGAGGCTCATTCAAGAAATAAGGTGATTTTTGACAAAGAAGTCTGCAATAGAATGCACTGTTTACAACTGCAACTTTTTATTGGAAAACAATAGGAATGAAAATTACAAATTGAATAAATACTAAGAACTTGATAGAAGACTAAGAAAACTGTGAATTATATTAAACACTGACCTCAGCCACAATCGTAGAAGCGCTTGTAACCTGGCAAAAGTAAGAATTAGATGTTGGACTATGAATTTTAAGGCATAGCATTGTTGAAAAATTAGGATAGTGTTGGAATTTAAAAAAAATAAGGAGAGTGTTGGAATTTTGAGATAACATGGTGTCATTCGATTCTCAATAAAAAAAACAATTCACACAAATTGTAGTAAAAGAGTACCCAGTTGTTTTATTTACTTATATATATATATATATATATATATATATATATATATATATATATATATATATATATATATATATATATATATAGATGAAATTTGTTTATATGCAGTATTCTATTACTTCGGAGAAAGAAAAGCTGAAAAAAGATACGATTATCAAATATCAATTATTGATTATTATCATTAATACGGGATGTGGCCCTGAAGACCTGCCAGAGGCGATGAACGATAGGGAGAAGTGGCGAGAGAGGGTCAGGGATATCCGTGCCTGCGGCACGATATGATGATGATGATGACAATTGATTAATCCTAATCTCCCATTCCTGATTTGAAACTTCTTTAGTAATTTGTGATGATGAATCCTTCAAGTTAAATAAACATCTTAATATCAGATTCTTCTTATTTATTACATCTAAAGCTCTCGGATGATAACCGAATTCAGTTGTTTGTATTAACCCAATGGGATTTCTTTCGATGTGGTTCATTATTTTGTAGAAAATTGAGACGGCAATTTCAGTATTCATGAGGATTGGCAAACGTTGTTTATATATTTCAATCTAAGTAATTTCTTTTTAGAGAAAATGATATCATTTTCGGCACATAATGACATTCTTTTCATGGAAGCAATTTTTGGTTGCAAAATTAGCCAACTTGCAATAAAAATGAGTTGTAAAAATTCGAGACGAAAGAAAATACTCGTATTATATTGATGACAATAAAAGAAGTCTGTTGAATATTCTGTTATAGAGCACATAACGGTATTAACTAATTAAATGAGAATTTAGTGCGAAGGACTCATTTAGAATATTGACTGGACTGCTTGGTTCTGTCTAAAGGTACAATTAATTTTACCACCAATTTCAGCCAAGTTTTCAGTTGTTTTTTTTTTTAAATAGCAAGTCACTCCTGTCATTAGTCTACGATAAAGAGGAACAGAAAAGATCAGAAAAAAGGGATTAGCTTTCAGTGGGATCCAACTTCAAATCCCGTATGGCTCGACGAAGACTATTCTCTAACGGCACGTCTTAGAGTAAACTGACTGGATACTCAGCAGACGGGGTACGACCACACCAAAAAAAGAGTGTCTTGGGTATGACCCTAAACTTCATTTGATGGAGAGGCTCCTGTTCTGGAGTTCTGGGGAGTGTAGATATTCCTTTATTGTCATTATCTTCTGGTCCATTCTAACCCGGAGTGGTTGTACCAATTAGGATCTCATCTATAGATCTAATAAATCAAACGGTAAATTATTAGTATTAGATAGGAATACTTAATATCATATAAGCGTAAGTAAAACCTCTTAAGAAACTACACAAAAAGTGTAAATATGAATGTAAGAACCATTGGTTTAGTAGAAGCATAAGTCGAAACATAAAATCAATCTCTTATTCTATTCTCAATCTCTTTCGTTGCCGTATTAAAAAAAACAAATATCATTCCACTTCTTGAAAATTTTTTTACTGTAGCTGGTAGTCTTTCATAGCAGTCTGATTGACAGCAAGTTTTCTCAGGCTTCCAAAATTCTTTTTCCTATTATGCCACCCACGAAATTTACGCGGTATCACAAAAGGGGTCTTCTGGTCAATATTCAACAAACTCTCTTGAAGGTCACAATACAGATTAACATGATTGTGGGTGATTGGCATGATGGTTAGAGTGTTCGCCAATGGCTCGGTAGACCTGGGTTCAATCCCAGGTTGAGTCATATCTAAAATTTAAAAATTTAAAAAATGATATTTCATGCCTCCTTGCTAAACACTCAGCATTATGAGGTATGGATCAAGGGTAAAGTGGAGGAATTTCAGGGAAAGGAGTAGCGCTCCCCTCTACAACTTGGTGTTGTAGCTATTGAAAAGAGAGCCTTCGGGTCACCCTCGACTTAGGTCGCTAACTTTGCTTTTGTATATTCTGTAATTATGCATGTCATTCTTTCTTTCTTTTTAAAAAGGAGAGAAGAATCATTGGCTTCTACTTATTTTTTCTTTATATGCTTTGCTCTAATATTTCATTCTGAGCTGCTATTACCAGTAATTGTCTTTCACGTAAATAGTGTCCTCTACACAACCACCGTCTTATTAGTGATCCTTAGAATACTCTGACTATAACCCTTATAGAGAGGTAAGACAACATTAAATTGAATCTGGTGGTGAGGCTCCAGTTCTGGAGCTTCGGAAAGTGTGGGGTACACTTACAATGCCATTACTTCTATGTTTAATCAAACTCGTCGTGGTAGTGTATATTTGTGTCTCATTTATAAGTCAAGTGACTATCTGTTTAAGAATTATTTGTATTAGGTTAGACCGTGTGAAAAAAAAAAAGATTCCTGAGAAAGGACTGAAAAAAAAAAATGAAATATTAATTTATAATAAACAGGACCCCTAAAAATATTCCCAGATGAGTTGACATGCCTTTAAAATCAATCAATTAATCTATCCAATCGTAATGGGTTATTTGATATCCTTTTTCCATTAGGTTTTGTCTCCTCGGATTTTCGATTATTTTCTCTTTGTCAGTAACAAGATTTTTTGAACGATTATTCCAAACTTAAAATTGATTCAGGAATATTTACGGGAGTCTGAGATGTCAATGAAGTATTATTTCCACCAAACAACACGCAAGTGACATATGCTCCCGTCTATCGTCTGGCAATTAATACCTAAGAAATTTAAGCATTTATCAAATCACTTAGCTATTAGATGCAGTTCAGCATCGTGTGTGGTAAAAAGCTTTTTTTTTTTCTTTTTTTTAAGTACCTAAGTGCGTGTTTTTTCTTTTTCTTTAAGAAAAACGTCGGGCTCTAAAGTAATAGTGGTACTTTTAAGATCGGATGGGGTGATGCTCTCAAAAGAGACCAGCAACAGCAGTGGTAAAAGATTTCATGTTTACAACTTTCATGTCTGCTGAATCTGTCAGGGTGAAGGGCACCCCTCAAATCACAAGCTATATACTATAAATGGTAAACGCGTCCTGGGACAAAGCAGACGCCACATTTTTGTGAATGACGGCCAGGAAAGGGACAGCAACTGTATGATAATTCATTAATTCTTACAACGAGACACTTGCTGTGTATGCAGGCGCGCTCACGCACACACGCGCTCTCTCTCTCTCTCTCACACACACACAAACAACCCTACACAAATACACAGAATCTTTCTCACGTTTGCTTTTCTACTGTTTTGAGATAAGAATTTCGCCTGGTAAATCAGATTGAAAATATAATTGTCTCTTCCCAGTAGTAATGTTTTATTTTATTTGTATATATAAAAAAATTCAATTAATTTTAAAAAAAATTATAAATATAAACGATTTTTTAGACAAAGGCTTAGCCATGAACTTTTATATTATCAATAGATTATTTCGAGAATTTTCAAAGATTTTATTGGGAAATTTTTTCTGATCCTCATTTTGCAATTTTTTATTTGAGGTTTTGTGTGTGTGTGTGTGTGTATTTACCCCTGCTCCGGAAAAGTATGTTAATTTTTTAAGTGGATTTTAACAATTTACCTTCTCGTAGGCCGGTTGCCATACCAAGGGTAAAAAGTTTAGTCTGCTCGACTACTTACCCATAGCTGGAGAGAAAATAGTTGGTTACACACCTTTCCCAAGTGTATTAGTGTTAGTATTAATATGAAATACAAACAGCCTCGTCCAGAATTTGAACTCGGGTCAATGTGTCCATTTCCTACCATAAACATTGCTCCACGATTTACACCCACAGGTAGATATTCTGCTGAAGACCTTAGGGCTATTAAATTTGAGGCTCTTATCTGAAGAAAATATCTTTAAAAATTACTCACACACACACACACGCGCGCGCTCGCACACACACACACACACACACACACATTTATATATAATGTGTTAATGTTAAAGAAAAAAAATTAAAAACTAAAATTAAAATATATTTTTAAAAGTTAAGTCCCGAGGGTGCGTGGCTCTAAACAGCCGTTTATTTACCTTATAGGCAAAATTTATCACATCATACATCCCTAAAATGTCAAATAATTGAGTTAGTTTGTCTTAAATATCAAAACTTTCATTTGTATGTATTAACCCAGCCCCTCCACTTGGGCGGGATTCGACACAAGGTCAATTTTTTAGCGTTGTTTCACATGTTTGAATTCAGAGTTTTTCTTCTTTCTAGATTGATATCCTAACCAGGGCTAAAGAACCTAGCCTGTCCTACTATTTTCCCCGTAGCTGGAAGGATATTAATCGGATTCATACCTTTCCCAATGGTATTAGTGCTATGTGAAATACAATCAGCCTCGTGCAGTATTTGAACTCGAGTTTGTTGTGTCCATTTCCAACGATGATATACACTGCTCTACGGGCACTTGACATAATTGAAACGCTATATTATGAAATGAAATTCATTGCCTTGGTTTTATTTTGCTAGTTTCTTATTTCTTTTTAAATTTCTCTATTCTTGGAGAGTTAGGCGAAAGAGTACTTAAATTTTGCGTGTCCTTTACTTCATATTCCTATTATTCTTGTCTACTTTGTTTAATAACCCTTACCAAGACTAAGACATTTGCGGTAAATAGTCTGATGATCTTTAAAGCCGAATTCAGTAAATGTCCCAATCATGGCGACTTATAAATTTTTCGTAGACTACTTTATTAGAATGATGCATTTAGCCCTTATTTGAAACTCCACTTAGAAGGTCTTGTGTCACACTAAAGATGATATTTTGATAATTATCATTATCTTATTACACACACACATATACACACATATATACGCACATATACATATATATATTATTGATTTTCTTATGATGCCTATCTCACCTTGCTTGTGTGTGTGTGTGTGTGTGTGTGTGCGTGCGCGTGCGTATGTGTGTGTGAGCGCATGTGTTCACATGCCCATATCTATGTATGAATGTTTATAAACTTACACAATATGCAAAATGTACATTATCTATCTATCTATCTATCTATCTATTATTTGGAAATCCCAAATGATGTGGATTTGATTGTTAAAAGCTAGACTGCTCAATACAATATAATATTATATCATATTATTCTATACATGCACAAGTGTATATATATATATATATATATGTGTGTATGTGTGTGTGTGCGCACATACGCGCACGCACGCACGCACGTGCATGTACATGTTTATGTATACATCTATATATCTGTTCATTTATATATTTTCACACACAGGCGCATGCACACTCACAATTTACACATCATGAGCAGGAACCAATATCTATTTTGCGAATTTTGCCTCCAGCAATAGTTGTACGTTTAAAAGTCATAAAAAAAGGTCAGCATTCAACAACTGCTTTTCTTTTTACCGGTTCATTTCCTTTAAAGAATTTGTACTATAAAATTTCCGAATTACTCAGCCATTAATAACAACTTTAGATATTTAAATAATCGCCTCAGTGTAATGCGTTTGCATAATTTATTATCTAAAATCCGTTGCAATATCAATCATACATAATTAATCTTTGGTTTCCTGGGGCCTCGTGTGGTGTAATGGTTAGCAAGTTTGACTATCAAACCTTAATGAATGAGTTCGAGTCTCACTGGGTGCCGTATTCATATGGCCATGTGCCTCGTTTAAACAAAAAGGTTAGTCAATTACTTAATCTTAAATTTTGTTTATCGTAGAGTTTTAATACCGAGTTTTCACTCACTGCTGTTTGCTCAGCAATTTACAAAAATATTACTGGAGGGTGTCCTCGTGGTGTAATGGTTAAAGCGACAGACTGCGGAATCGTAGTACGCGAGTTCGTACTCCAGTCGTGCTATTACGTTCACTTTCGGGCAAATACCCTTGGGAAAGGTATGAACCTCCTTATCCTCCCAGCTATGGGTTAAATAGTACCACTACTGTTCTTCTTGGAAAATGGCTTTGGCATTAAATAACCTACAAAGAGTTGATATGCCATTAAACAAAGAAACCAAAAGTATTACTAACGGAAGAGACAAGGTGCCATATTGTATTTAAAACTTTTTCGAAGTAAAAATGCCTGGCGATTCTTTTTATGCATGTTTTGTTGAGGATGACTAGCAAAGAGCATGTTTTGAGTTTTATGTATATATTTACTTGCATACGCACACGTGAAATCTTCTCCGAACAGAAAGTGTAAAAAGAATCATTGTAAATGTTTAAAGATTTACAGAAAGTGGTCGAAACGAACAATCATTTGAACAATTCCATCATACGCCCTGTCCCGAAAAGATTTTCCCCGTGAATACTCATCAAAAGCTATAATGAAAACTTAAAAATTTGGGAGTAATCTTTTTCGAAACACACACACACACACACACACACACACAAAGAGAAGTGCAAATAAAAAAAGTTGAATAAAAATGTGCGCGTTGCTATGACAGCAGAATATGTATTAGACAACTATAAACACCATGAGTTCATAACTTAAAGTTTCATGTAGTGGTTACAATAATCTGGAGGATATATATATATATATATATATTGTCATCTACTGAAAGTCTGTTTCTTTGTATCACAACTCTTCAGTGTGGCTTGACTCGCAAGCTGTTTCAAGCGGAGATCAAACCCCAGCTGACTTATAACTTTTCACATATACGTTATCGGCTACCTGGAGTTCTCAATTCTTGGGAAGATCTATTGCGTTTAGCTTATGTGGTAGCCAGCAAATTTCCTACTTCAGTTCTCAACCCCTATATATATATATATATGTGTGTGTGTATGTGTGTGTGTGTGTGTGTGTGTGTGGTCTCGTCCATAAATAAATGTACTCGTATCTATTTTTAATAAAAAGTTTATTTTTTTTTACTAAACCAAAGAACCCAGGATCTTATCGCTTCCTCTAGAACATTGTAAAATGTTATTTACTACTAAACAGTACAATATTGAAATTCTGTAGCCGAAAATATAATCACGGTACCTCTATGACTTCAAAATAAAATTGCATCAATATATGCGAGATGTACTTCTATTTTTCGTTACATACTCATATTTTCATCAATAAAATTCCTAGGGATCTACTTTATTATTATATTGTGTGTGAGTATATATATATATATATATATATATAAACGAATACCACTCTGTAAGCAGTATCTCCTATTTGTAAGCACTGAAACTAGGAGAAATACAGAAAGAATAACAGAACTATTGCATAGTGCAATATTTCAGCCATAAAACTATCTGTTTGTATTGGCTATGTACTTTCAGCTGAGCTGAATCGAAATCTGCATGCCACTTTGTAAAAATCAGCACCAGCTGAGACAGTCTACTTTTTCAAATTGTCCATCTTTCAACAGCCTGTGTCATGTAACAGTCAAGTTGATCAAGGCGCAGTTCATATTATGGCTTATCTATTGTGTCAAATTTAGTTTATTTCTCTGTTGAAATTAATTTATTGTTTGGTCTCCGTAAGCGTTCGGTAAATATCGATGAATGTCAATGGGCCCTATTTTTTCAACATGGAGGAATTTAATGATTCCCCATTTTCGCCGATTGCCTCTCTATTGCTATCTGTGCTGCAGTAAAAAAAATACATGAATAAAATAAATAAAATAGAGGTTATTGGCGAAAAGGTTCAAACGCAAATGTCATATCACCAAGATCCCCATCTGAACTTTTGTGCAACAACAATGAAAGGGAAGTACATAGGTTTTCGTTTATCACTAACGAAAATGCATTGGCAATCCTAGTGTTTATGTCAAAATAATGCTTTGTAGCTAAGAATTGAAAAAACTTACTTGTATCTGTTGTAGGTTCTGAGGACATGGGTAGCTCTACTTTTGGAGTCTTCTTCGAAATTACCTCGTAAACACACACACACACACACACACACACATATATATATATATATATTTATATATCATCAAGTTGTGCTGATAGCACAGAGTTTTCTGACTCTTTTTAGCCATCCGTCTCCATCGTTTACCACTCCTGGGAAGTCCTCCGAACTGCATCCAGTGTCTACATTGTATGTAAGTCTTTGCTGGTCTGCCAAAATGGCGACATTCATGTATCTGAGTCTATTTGAGAACGTCGCTAATCTGTTCTTTTTTGGATATGTACCAATAAATGTTAATAACAATATTTTAGCTAATTTTAATACCGTTAATATTTGGGCGCATTTGTTTCTTCCTCTGATCTCAAGTTTCCCGATTTTCTTCATCTGGACTTTGGTGACTATTCTAAGGGCACCAACTACAATTGCTATAGTCGTCACCATCGTCTTCCCCTGCTTTTTCAGCTGTCTGGCAAAATTTAAGGATTTGTTTATCTTTTCGTTTTCTTTTATTTTCACTCTGTGGCCCGATGGAACGGCAAAATCCACTAGATGACAAGTTCTTTTCTTCTTGTTAATTAGCGATACGTCTGGTCTTATTCTTAATGAATGTTTACGGAGACTAAACTGTGGATGTGAGCACAGTCGGTGCGTTGCTTTTCAACTGTGGTGACAACAATCTGAGCCAATAACCTTCCACGCAGCTGTTAACCCATTAAATGTAGAGGACCTCTCACTGCTTATCCGTGCAATTTGAACGGAAGAAAACTTTACCAACGAGACAGCATTTCCTTGACAACGAAATTATTATCACGACTTTTAAAAGCTGTTTGTTGTTTGGGCAAGCAGTCTTGTTTCATCCCTTGCAAAAAAAAATTGATTTTTGTGGATAAAAACCCTGTTCTGTTCAATGGTGTATTTTGTATCCATTGTTTCTGCAGAAGTAAATACGTTTTGGTTTCTTTGTTTAGTGGCACATTAAACTTCGTGTGGTCACTTGATGCCAAAGCCATCCTTGTTGGACAGTCATCATCATCATGTCGTGCCGCTAGCACGGATATATATGATCCTCTCTCGCCACTTCTCCCTATCGTTCATCGCCTCTGGCAGGTCTTCAGGGCTACATCCCGTATCCTCACATAACTGCTGAATGTATATTCGTGCTGGTCGTCCTGCTTTTGCCCGGCCATATGTGGGGGTACATAGGAGTACATCACTTATGAGCTCGTCCCTGCTTCTCCAGCAGTGTCCTGCGTGTCTGGTTCGTCTAACTTGGATAGATTTCGTGATGGGAGGCAGGTGGCCGTATAGTTGGTACATTGTGGGGTGTTGCCGCCAGGACTTGTTCAATATTGCTCGCAGCATTCTTGTGTAATTGCCGTGTAGCTTCTCCAGCCGTTTAGTTAGCGTCCACGTAGTGCATCCATACAGCAGTATCGATACGACCGCTGCCTGGAAGAAACTGCGTTTCATTTTATCGGTCAGGTCTGATTTCCATATGATCGATAGCCTATCGATAGCTGTCCATGCCTTCGTTAGCCACGTGTCGATGTCCTTTTCGGTTGATGAGACGCTGCTTCCTAGTTAGGTGAATTTGTCTACTAGTTTCAGAACGGTTCCGTCTAGTGTGTAGATATCGCCTGCTTGATTATAACACATATATTCCGTTTTGTGTGCATTGACATGGGCCTTGTGCCCACTGAAAAGTAACGGCTGTATATTTTGTCAGAAATAAAGCATTGACATGGAGGCCAAGTTGGACAGTAGTAGAGCTATTTAACCCATAGGTTGGGGGATAAGTTGGGTATCAATGGTATTAGTCCGAAAGTGAATATAATAGCATGACATTAGTTTGAACTCACTTACGAAGATGTTGCTGTTCAGAACGTAAACCACTGCTGATCTAAATAGAAATCATTACTTTTGAAAATGCCGTCGCATTTTCATTTTTATGGTTGTATTCATGTGTATCTCTGTGTGTATGTGTACTTATGTGTGGCTGTGTTCAAAATTTGAGACTTTATTTTAATTCTGCAAGAATTGCTTTTTTAAAAAAATATTTTTGTATGTCTCTAAGTATGTATCTGTATGTAAGTTTGAATGTCCATATGAATATATAGATATATATATATGTATGAGTACTGTACATGTGTGCAGCGGGGGTAGATATCTTATTCTGTGAGGGATTCTGTCGAACAAATTACCATTTTTGTGTTTCCACAATTCACATTCTAACAGTTCTTTAAATTTTTGACACTCAAGACTGATACAACAATTGCAGTCAGAATGGCGCAGTGAAAAATGCTTGTTTAAACTACCTCGACCCAGTAAGCAAACGTTGCACGTATTAAATTCAAAGATAACTACAACAACAACAACAACTACATCAACAACAACAACTAAATCAACAACAACAACAACTACATCAACAAATACTACTACTACTTCAACAAAGAGTGTGATAGAATATGTGTTTAACATAGTGTGACTTAAAAACATTTTTTCTATTCTTATAAACATTTGCAACGTTTTGAGTTATCGTTTGGGTCTATCCCAGGTTCCATAAGGACTGAAGAGTCAGAAGTGTATTTATCTATAAAGGATACTCTCTCTCTCTCTCTCTCTCTCTTTCTCTCTCTGTGTATCTATCTATATATATATATGTATACATATATTTGAAAGAGAGAGAGAGAGAGAGAGAGAGAGAGAGAGAGAGAGAGAGAGAGACCGGGAGTGAAAGTGAGAGAAAGAATGTGAGGCAGAGAGTATATATATATATATATGTGCGTGTGTGTGTGTGTGTGTGTGTGTGTGTAAGAGAGAGAGAGAGAGAGAGAGAGAGAGAGAGAGAGAGAGAGAAAGGTAACTATGCCCCAAGATATGGGATAGAACACATGTTGTATAGCCATTTCTCTGATATATATATATATATATATATATATATATATATATATATATATATATATATAGATAGATAGATATATACGTGGTGCCTTCAATATGTTTCCAGACTTTTTTGTACAAGCATTTAAAATTGGTGTAGACTCTTGAAAAGTCAGTGTGTTATTGCCATACATCTTATGAGATGACTGACCAATTTTTTATGATTTCAGGTTCAAAGGAACAGCTACAGCAACAACTGGAATGCACCCTACTAAAGTCTGATTGTCACAGCTGCTGAATTTCAAAAATGCAATCTGACACTTTAGAAGAACGATATGCAATAAAATTTTGTTTTAAACTTGGAAAAATTGCCACAGAAACGTATGGAATGCTTCAGACTGCTTTTCGACCATCTTGCATGAATCGAGCATCAGTTTTTGAGTGGCATAAGAGATTCAAGGAAGGCAGGGAGTCTGTGAGGGATGATGAGAGGTATGGGAGAAGTATGGAAGTCAATACACCAGACTTGATTGGCCAAAGGGTTAGGGTTAGGGTTACTATGTTGAAGTTTTAAGGGAGTTTCGGAAGAGATTCCGTCGGAAGAGCCTAGCACTCTTCAAATCGGGTCAGTGGCATTTCCAGCAGGATAATGCACCAGTCCACAGCTCCATCCTTGTCACTGACTATTTGACCAAGATGGGCATCAAGACAGTTCCTCAGTCTCCCTATAGTCCAGACTTTGCTTCCTGTGACTTTTGGTTATTCCCTAAGCTCAGAGGCTGTCGTTATGAGACAATTGAGGAGATGAAAGTGGCTGTAACGAAGGTCATTGACACGCTCACACGAGAGGACTTCCATAGGGCCTTCCAGATGTTATTGGAACGGTACAACAATGCATTGAAGCCTGAGGAGATTACTTCGAAGGGGACTAGAGTTTCATGTGTGTACTATTAATAAAAGTTCCCATACGGAAAAAGTCTCCAAACTTATTTAATGGTCCTCCTATATATATATATATATATATATATATATATATATATATATATATATATATTATGAGCTTCTATTTCTTCATTTAAATTCAATTCGTTCTTAATTTTAATTCGTTTCTACCCCGATCAATCGTTTTGTTGCCTTGGTCCCTCCCATGGCTCTCTTGTGCCGCCGTCTTTGTTCTTGATCTTTGATGAGGAATGACAACGCAACCACATCTTCATATGCACATTTTACTTTCATTTATTTGCGACTTTTAATCATTAACCACTGCGGCCTAAACGAGGAATTGATGAGAGTAAGACGGAGCGTTCGAACGCTCAATTCAGCTGTTTCCTACTAACTTCTTAAATTTATAACCGTTTTGGACAGCTGGAAATAACAGAAGATTCCGGCGAATTCGTTATCTGCTATGATCTTAAAGATGACGTCTATACAAGCTTTCTGTTGTCTATGAACGGGTTTGTGACTATATTGTCTCAGCTCGTTAAGCTTGCAGTATGCTCATGTTGGTACAAGAATTTTTGAACCACTATACGTCCTGATATATAACTGTACACATACTGTGATAAATGACCTTAGTTGCAGGCCAACAATTTCAATAGCATACACGTTCATGCTTTTCCAAGAATATATGCTTGAAGTCAAACGCAGAATCTTCAAGATTTGAACTCGGGTTGTCGATTCCATTTCCAACGACGATAACGGTTACACTAAGCGCGCCCCCTTTACATATATTGATACAGGTTTACTTTTGTCCAGTCGGCTGGGGCTATAGAATACACTGACTGCACCTCTGTAGTGAGGTAAACCCCCCACCAACGAGTGTCCTGGATATGACACTAAACAATCTGATGAACGCGGAGTACCCCTTTATTGCCGTCACTCCCAGGTCCACTCTGGTTCAGGGTGGTAGCACATGACTATGGGTTAAATTGAAGTAAAGCGTGCTTCCTCCGCTATACTGATTTTTACATTTAAACTGCGTATTTATGCTAAACTGAAAAGTTTAAAATAGAACTGTTTTGACATTTAAACTGCGTACTAATGCTAAACTTAATTGCTCGAAATAGAACTGTTTCGACGTCTAAACTGTGTACTTATGCTAAACTGAATTATCTGAAATAAAACTGTTTGACATTTAACTCTGTGTATTGCCTAATCGGCTGGGGCTGTAGAATACACTGAGAGGTAAGACCCCCCACACACACCAACGAGTGTCCTGGATATGACACTAAACAATCTGATGGTGAAGTCCCAGTAATGCTGGGCTTTGGGGAATACGGAACACCCCTTCGTTGCCATTGCTCCCAGGTCCACTCTGTCCCGGAGTGGTAGCACCTGATAAGGTCTTATCTATGGGTTAAATAGAACTAACGGCAATCTTATATTAATCTGAATTGCTTGACTAAACCGAATAGCTTGAAATAGAAATGTTTTGACAATTAAACCGTACTTACATTTAACCAACGTTCTTATGTTAAATTGAATTATTTGAAATAGAACTGGTTTTTAAGACATTGAAACCGTATAGTTGGTGCCTTACAGCTCATCTTTGCGAAATTTTTATTTGATCAACAAACTTGAAATGCTTTTACTCACAGAACAAAAAGATTTCTGGTAGAATTTACCAATGAATAGAAATTCTGTGGGTCTACATTACGCTTACCGAAACGGTTATCGTCGTATGAAATCGAACCGACGACCCGAGTTGAAATCCAGTATGAGACTGTTTAATTTGGTTTAGTTTGGTTTGGTTTCATACCAAATAAGCCTTTGTAAGTTATTTAATGCCAAATCTTGTTTATTCATAAATATTAAGTTTATACGATTTGAAAACACATTTTGTAGATAACATTTTAAAAAATTCCTGAGTTCATTTTCTTTTGCACACAACTAAATGGTTTTAAGTATTGTTATATAATAGTCATAATTTTACATCAGTCATTTGTTTGCATACGGTTGTAGGCAATTTAATTATTAAATGTGTTACAACTAATTTGTTTGCCCATTAGTATTGCTATTGTTTCTGCACAGTTAAATGGTTTTAATTGCCGTGTAACACTAAGATTTCTATTCAATATTAATCATTTGTTTGCAGACAGTGAAGTGGTTACAAGTATTGCTATTGAACACTAATTATTCTATTCACCATAATTCATTCGTTTTCACACAGTTAAATGGTTCCAAATATTGCTATGTATCATTAAGAATTCTATTAAACATCAGTTATTTGTTAACACACCGTTAAATGATCAAACAGTAATATGTTTAACAAATCGGTTGAGCATACATGATTTGTTTGCTCACAGTTTAAATGTCAAACAATTCTTTTTGATCCATAGATAGAACCCTGTCAAGGTGCTTCCACTTCGGGTCAGAGTGGACCTGAGAGCAAGGCCAATAAAGAAGTACTCCACATTTCCTAGAGCTCTAAGACTGAAACCTCACCATCATATCGTTAAATGTCATAATCAGGATACTCATTGGAGTGTGTCTTACCTCTCAGCAGAGATACAGTCGGTGTATTCTTCATCCCCAGCCAACAGGGCTGAGGTCTGAGTTTTACTTTACGATAAGCACTTGGTAAAGGCATGAATCGAACCTTTCTCTCTTGGACTATTAGTAAATAATAGTGCAGACTGGTTTCTTTAGCCTGTTAAGGAGATTAGATTCGAAGAAGGAAACTCTGAATCTGAATTAGCTGTATTTCGTTTAAAAATTGACCTTGTGTCTTATAATGCTGGAGGTGGACAGACTGAGTAAAGGCATACATCATGCTGGAGGTGGAGGGGCTGGGTAAATACATCCGTCATGCTGGGAGTTGAGGGACTGGGTAAATACATCAAGCTGGAGTTGGAGGGACTGGGTAAATATATACGTCATGCTGGAGGTGGAGGGGCTGGGTAAATACATACGTCATGCATGGGGGCGGGGGAATGGGTAAATATGTACATCTTGCTGGAGGTAGAGGGTCTGGGTAAATATCTACATAATGCTCGAGGTGGAGGGATGGGGTAAATACATCCGTCAAGCTGGAGGTTGAAGGACTGGGTAAATACATACGTCATAATGAACATAATTTCAAAAAAATCATCCAACTTATCGATATAACGGGAATAACTAGTAAATGCTAATCTTTCACTCTATGGTCAATCCTTGCATCAATATCTTAAACGGTTATTGACCCAAGATTCCCATGAGCTTACGGAACATCTGGTCTATTCATAAATACATTAGCGCGTATTTGTATCATTTGCCTTTTGTTAGGCTAATTTTTCTTGCGTGTTCAAATAAATTTATTTATCAGGACGGGTTTGTGTCCCTTTAGCTCAGTGTCTTAAGTGTTGGACAGCGACATTAGAGTAAGCCAGTTGTAACTCTAGTCATGCTATTCCGTTCACTTTCGGACTTATACTCTTTGGAAAGGCATGAACTCCCTTATCCCCCAATAATATATCAAATAGTACCACTACTGTTCTTCTACAAGGATTTAATAACCCATGAAGGTTGATATGTCATTAAACAAAGAAACCAAACCAACCTAAACCAAATAAATTCATTGAAAGACGTCAATTTTTATTCTGTACTATTAACGCCATAAGTTGAAGTACAATGCCAGGAATTAGGCCAAACAGCGAGAATCGAACTCACTATTGCCCGGTCAGCTGGGGCTGTAGAACACACTGACTGCTTCTCTGCAGAGGGGTAACCCCCCCCCCGACGAGTGTTCTGGGTAGGATACTAAACAATGATGGTGAGGTCCCAGCAAGGCTGGAGCTTTGGGGAATGCGGGGTACCCCTTCATTGCCATCGCTCCCAGGTCCACTCTTGCCCAGAGTGGTAGCACCTGATAGGGCCCTATCTATGGGTTAAATAGAACTAACAGCATACTAATGCTAAACTGAATTGTTTGAATAAACTGAGTAGATTGAAATAGAAATGTTTTTGACAATTAAACCGTACTTACATTTGAACTGCGTGCTTATGCTTAACTGAATTATTTGAAATGGAACTGTTTTTCGACATTAAAACTGTATTTACACTTAACTGAATTGTTACATATAACTGCTTGAATAGTTTGAAATGGAAATGTTTTTGACAATCAAACTGTGTACTTATGCTAAACTAAATTGTTTTCAATAGAACAGATTATTTACATAAAAATGGATTTGGCGTTAAAGGTTGATATACCATAAAACCCATCAAACTAAACCAAACCAAACTGAACTCACTAGAAACAGTCTGCTCATCTAGCTGATACCACATGAGGTACCTATGACATAAATTAATATCAAACTTAATCCTTATGGTCCAACTTTTACTGCAAAGAAACCATATTCAAAGCGTAAGTCCCTCCCGCTGAAGAAAAGAAAGTTGAGGCCAAAATTAGAGATCACTTTCCCATTTCTGTGACAGATTTTTTGCTCGTAAAATTTTTGGAATTTTCCCTTTGCATTTTTGTAATAAGATACGGAGTAATTTATATATTTTAATATTACGCAGAAAAATAAAATATTATTTACAACTTTAAATCGTGACAAAACCCACAAAAAGTTTTATAAGCTTCATAAAAAACAAAAAACAAAAAACAAACCTTATACAAATTATTTTCAACTGCACGAAACGGGATCCGTCGTGAAAAAAAAAAGTCCTTCTAAGCTTTGCCGGTCTTTTCTGTTCAACTGTGTTATTTTAATACTTGTAAGAGAGTATGTTGAAAAGTTCTCAGTCCGACGAAGAAAAAAAACGATCTAGAGCAATCAAGTGTATGTTATTCGACGTATTCATCCTGTATGTTCGATACACTTAGTACCTCATTTCTCAAGTTCTCTTAACCCTTCACAAACCCACACCCCAAAAACTCTGAACTTTAAAAAAATTAATTTCCATCTTGGTTGAGCCAAGAACTTTTCATTTCATCCTCGTATTTTGCGGTCAAAAGAAATTTAAAAACAAACAAACAAAACAAAACAAAACAAAAACAAACAAGCAAACAAACATTGCTTATGACTGAATACTGGTAATCAAAAGTCTATTTCAACGTTAAGGAAAGTTTGTTCTTGGGTAATTTTTATTGATACTGAATGGTATCAATGATTTTATGGTTTCAGTGGAACAATCAATAGATCTGTGGGTTGTTAGTTTACTTGGAATAGTTTTTGTATGTTTCAAAAGAATGTTACAAGAATTGTCTTCATAGTACGCATATTGAGAGGTACGAAAGAATATAGGAATATAATAGCGAGTTTATTTGTAAGAATATTAATCTTCTTTGTATCTTGGTAAGTAAGTTGATCTCAGGCTGAATATTTTTGTCAATTTTTGCATATATTAAAACCTCTTAGCTCTTAATGAGTACACCGTCAGTTTATTGTTTATCTACGATAAATTTGTTGTGTTCTCTGAGAATGTAACTTTGTTTTAAAAAGGGTTTTCTTAGAAAACTAATTTTTTTCTGCTAAACATTTTTGCTTTTGAAAGAACCGTCAATATTACGCATGTTGTTTGCTTGCACTTTTCATCCTCAATCAATATATATACATATTGTCGTCCACAGACAGACTGTTTCGTTCTATCAGAACTCTTCAGTGTGGCTAGACACGCAGGACGCTCGAAGCCGGGATCGAAACCCGTCCAACTTTACGTTAGACTAAGCTTCAAACCTGTCGGCCACCAAGCGGACTACGTTGGCTAAGGGAATTTTAAGGTATTTATTTTAGCAACAGCAGCATGTGCAGGATGTGACATAAGGTCATTTCGGAGTTTTCCTTCTAACCCAGCTTCCTTACCTAGGCCAAAGATCCCAATCTACCCTACAATTATTCCGTAGCTAAGGAGAAAAGAGATGGGTTCATGTTTCCTTATATATATATATATATATAATTGTTTGGCTTGGTATACTCATAAAAATAATTCTACACATAAGTAATAGAGCATATGAAGATTTAAGTTTTAACTTTATAAGTTTATATATGTCGAGAAGGAGAGATGGCAGTGCACACACACACACGCGCGCGCGCGCGCACACACACACACACACATATCTATATATATATATAGCGAACACATTGGTGTATTAACTAGTCGTGTTAGCCGTTTACGCAGTTACGCACAAGTTAGAAATGATTGGTAGATTTTTTAAAATGTCTTTTTTCCGAAAAGATGGATTTGACAGGTGGCCAGGAAATTAAGCGTAAGTCAATCCGACCATCATCAAGGAACGTGTTGAAAATGTCCTCTCAGTTTTCACCCGCCAAAACAACATTCTGGACAACATTTAATACGAGTGATCGGTGAGATATTTAGAGGACTTAAAGGCGAACAACAAATGTTCACCAACCATCGCTGACCGTCAAAACTCAGTGGTATTTTTTGTGAAGACGTCTGGTGAAAAATTCATTTAACATGGATCGCTGATCTGTTGATTTTGGGTTGCTTGTCAACTAAAGAAAGCAAAAAAAAATATTGATTTTATGACGATGCTGCCTAAAGTTTATTAGTTATACTGTAAATTGCGGCGCACAAGTCGATTTTTTATGCCTGAAAAATCTCTACAAAACTGGGGTTCGACTTATACGGCAGGGCTGAAATCCAAACTTTTATCAAAGAGCTGTCAACAAGTGGAACAGGACTCTTAACAACAGATATACACTACTTACCAACTGACTACTACAAGCATTTCCAACTTAAACTCAAGTTTGGTGAACATATTTAACAAATTACTAGGGAGATTAAAATAAAACAATAAAATTGTAATACAACTAATGTATCCAACATATGTTCCGTCCACAAGAAATTACTTTTACAAATACTTCTGTTCTACAAGGTATTACTCATATAATAGGTGTCTCATTGATAGTCACCTCGTTAATTCTTATTCTCTAGAAGAGATTTTATTACCTTGATTATTGCAAAAGTAGTTGGTAAAGAATTCCAGTGTCAGACTTATCGGTCGTCTTATACTGTTAATGTAAATCAAAATTTGTATTTTAAATGGAAAATAGTGACTGGATGTGCCCGTGGTGTAATGGTTATCGTCGTTGGAAATGGACACGCGACACGAATTCAAATCCTGGATGAGACTGATTGCATTGTAGTAATACCCTTGGGAAAGGTATAGATCCAATTATTCTCCCTCCAGCTATGGGTAAAATAGTAGGACAGACTAGGTTTTTCAGCCTTCTAGGAGAAGGAAAACTCTGAATTCAAACCTGTTAAATTCCGCTTAAAAAACTGACCTAGAGTCATATCCTGCCCGAGCGGAAGGGTCGGTAAATATGGAAAATAGTGACTGGATTATCTTATATTCTATGTCTCTTCTCACATTTTTGGCTCGATGACGCCGAACACAGGTGTCGTCAGTTGCAGTTGATACGTATTGAAATGAATAGAAAATGACACTGATGTCCTCAAGTGTGGAGTGTGGAAGTGTCGGTGTCATCAAAAATCATCGGTAGAGGTATTGTAGAGTAAAAAAGATCTCCCCCACCGGAAGTTGAGTAGGCAGGAATAAGTCTCTTTCATACACGCTGGAAACAGAGTGAGGTTCACAAACAGGAAAAGAAGGAACAGAGTCAAAAACACAAGAGAAAAAGACCGTCCACACAGAGTTAAAATTAACAGTTTATAGAAATTGACCCAATAACCGTTAAAATAAAGACTCCTCTCGCCATTTAATTGTTAGCGAGTGAGTCTCATTACTGAGTTCGATTCTCAATGGGTGATCCATACTTTTGACGTTATGCCAAAGAGAGATAAGCTAAGTAAATGACTTCAGTCTTTGAAAAAGTAGAATAAAGAAGTTATCTCTTAAAAGACTTGAACTGGGGTTCCATATTCTATGAGCTCGGATTTTATGGACTATATGCTAACGAATAAAATGAAATCGAAAATAATTATAGAAAATGCTTCATATAAAAACTGAAACAATATGACTAGGAGTAAATAAATGTGGTGGCTCGATGCTGCTGGTCAAAAAGTGTAATGATTTAGAAGTGGCTCTGATAACGTCAAGTGAATAAATATGTCATCCCCGTGTTGGGAGCTGAAGCAGACGAGACACATCACGTTAGGAAGGTGTGAACTCAGAAGTGCGGGACAATAGACGTTCTTCTTTGGGTAAGAAGTAGCGGTTGACAGAAATGTCTTCTCGTCTACATAGCTGATTCGAAGACCTGCTAATCCGTATTCTCAGCCGGCCTCCGAAAATAATAATTGTTTTGATGTTTTCGTGTTATTGTTCTTTTCTTACCACACAGTGATCAACAATAATTAGAAGGCAATCCCTAACACTTCTTGTGTTCGGTTATGAACAGCAAAACAGTTTTTTACATTGAGATATCTGCTGTCTGCAGATGGACAAAAAAGCAATCCCGAATTATTACAGGTTATTGGTGCAATAATCAACTTTTTAAAAACCCACTAGGAAAACTATTAGGTTGCTCGGAAAATGATGTCTTATTTTCGAAAAAAACTTTTATTCCTGAATAAATAAATCTAAACAGTGTTTTAATCTATCGAAATTAGTTCCCTGCACATTTCCCCTATCGATTTACAAGATCATTTATGCCCATATGATAATACACTAATTTTTTTGATGTCATGAAATCTTTAAAAACAGTTTCTTCTTCTTCTTTGGAATAGAATGTTTTTTGATGTAAAAAGTGTCCAGGTGATTGAAAAAGATGGTAGTCGGTGGATGAGAGATCCGAAGAATATGATGGATGTGGGAAAATTCCATATACCAAGTCATTGAGTTTCTACTACCTTATCCTGACAACATGTTTCCAAACTTTGTCATAAAGCAAAATTATGAAGAAACTTCAAAAGTAAAAGCTTCAATTATTTTTTCTTGTTCATGATTCAGGACATATAACATTGAAAATCAAATTCTGAGAAAAGTGTTAAAAATTGACAAAGAGGAAACTTTAATCATTAGGAATGAAAATTTTTTATGTGACTGCAATTAAAATTATGTGAGAACAGAATTTAAATAATTTATACTAAACTCGGACAGAGTTTTCTGAACAACCTAATACATATAGAAAATGAAGACGACAAAGTAAAGAAAATACACAGAGAGAGAGAGAGAGAGAGAGAGAGAGAGAGAGAATTAAGGGTGAGAAGTAGAAGTGTTTGGTTAGTGAATGGGGCTTGCAGTGTGTTGTGGGTGTTGTCAACGGGTGTTGACTTAAACGAGGAGCCTAATATAAACGGTCGTTAGTGGTCGAAATAAATTGATCGCTCGAATATATGGGAGCCGCTTATCTCTCTGGAGATTGTTTCGTCTCTTGTATGAAATGGTATCTTTTCATATCATATTATATAAACGTGTCACTAATAGGGACAACTCAGAAGGCTGAACTTATATTGAGGCAAACAATAATAGGAATAGTTATTCCCTACTCTTAACATAGACTGACACAAGGCCCAAGAAAAAAGTATTCACAGCCAGTGTGGATCGAACTCATTACACATCAAACGAACGAACAGCTCTCTGATATATATATATATATATATATATATATATATATATATATATATATATATATATATATATATATATATATATATATATATATATATATATATATATTACCTTCTAGCTCACAAACCAATCAAGTAAGACGAACAAGACATGCTCGGCATTGCTATAGAAATAAGGGCGAACTTATAAGCAACCTTCTTTTATAGAAGTATACAAGTCAGTGCGGGCCGATCATTAAGAACTTACATACATCAGCTCTGTGCGGACACTGGATGCAATCTAGAGGATAAGTTAGGAGATATGGATGATAGGGACAAATTTTTTTAGAAGTGTGGGGAGGGGAGAAGAAAAAAATTATCCTTCAGACTGAAGTAAAAAAAATGCTTGTGATTTTTTTTCTTTTGTTGTATGAGAACTTGCTTTCTTTTTTTAAAAAAGAAAAAAAAACTCGCCTCGCTGAATTTCGAGAATAGTTTTTTCAAAAGCTTGAGTTTGTCAATTTGTTTTGTGAACAAACTGGCTTTCTTTTTTTTTTTTTTTCGTGTAAGCAATCGTTCTCGATACTTGGTTGATCGTTATATTATTTGGACCGATTTTAATAATCTTAAATATTCCGTAGGTGTCGAATCGCTAGTTCGTCACTGATGTTGGTAAGCGGAATATTTTTGTATGTAGTTGCTGATGTAGTGATGCCAGCTTACTTTTCTCGTTCGACACTGCTGTGTGATTGAGCGGGTTCTCTGATGTAGTGACGACGAAATTCTCGAATCTTTCTGTCGCTATTGAATGTGGGACTGGTAAGGCTTTCGGCGAGAGTGAGTTTCTCGAATTCGTATGTCACCACTGATGTGGACCCAAAGTCGGTACACAGAAGGAAAACACGGAACATGGTCAAGCAGCAAGAAAGATATATTAACAAAAGTTACAAAGATTACTGTCCAATCTTGGAAGTCCTACTTCTAGTATTCTTGTACAACTGCTGCTACTGCTAACGCATTCTGCCGTATTAGGATATTACTACTTTAGTAATATAGTGCTGAAAGAGTCCATGCTGCAGGTACGTGGATCATTAAATAAGTTTCCAGACTTTTTTCGGATGGGCACTTTTATTGATAGTACACACATGAAACTCTAGTACCCATCGAAGTAATCTCCTCCGACTGCAATGCACTTGTACCGTTCCAACAACATCTGGCAGGCCCCATGGAAGTCCTCTTGTGTGAGCATGACAATGACCTTCGTCACAGCCTCTTTCATCTCCTCAGTTGTCTCATAACGACAGCCTCTGAGCTTAGGGAATAACCAAAAGTCATAGGAAGAAAGGTCTGGACGATAGGGAGAGTGAAGAACTGTCTTGATGCCCATCTTGGTCAAATAGTCTGTGACAAGGATGGAGCTGTGGACTGGTGTATTGTCCTGGTGTAAATGCCACTGACCCGATTTGAAGAGTGCTGGGCTCTTCCGACGAAATCTCTTCCTGAACTCCCTTAAAACCTCAACATAGTAACCCTAACCCTAACTCTTTGGCCAATCAACTCTGCTGTATTGACTTCCTTACTCCTCCCACACCCCTCATCATTCCTCACAGAGCCCCTGCCTTCCTTGAATCTCTTATGCCACTCAAAAACTGAAGCTCGATTCATGCAAGAAGCTCCAAAAGTAGTCTGAAGTATTCCATACGTTTCTGTGGCAATTTTTCCAAGTTTAAAACAGAATTTGATTGCATATCGTTCTTCCTCACGTCCAGATTGTGTTTTTGAAATTCACCAGCTGTGACAATCAGGCTTTAATAGGGTGTATTCCAATTCCTGCTGTAGCTATTCATTTGAACCAGGAATCATAAAAATTGGTCAGTCGTCATATAAGATGTATAGCAATAACATACTGACTTTTCGAGAGTCTACGACAATTTTAAATGCCTGTACAAAAAAAGTCTAGCAACTTATTGAAGGCATCACGTACATCATCTGAGGAATCATTTATATTTTCATGTCGTTTTCCAACAACCTGTGTATTTCTTACAAACATTCTTGAGTCATATTTAATTTGAAATTGACTCAGGCTATACTTTCTAAGTTGAGAATATTTCATTTGGTCGATAGATTGCGTGAAAGTATTGGATCGAAAAGTCCAGGTTGGTTTTTTTTAATTGCCGAATTTCTCAATGATTTATCCAAGTGTCTTGGAATATGTCATTGAAAACTATCTTTGCAGATTGGGCTAACTACAGCTAGTGTTTTCAAATTTACAATGAAATTAAAAGTTTAAATACAAGTTGTCAAAAAGATAATTTTCTTTTTAAGATATCTATCAATCTGTCTATCTCTGTTCTGGGTATGACGCTAGATTGCATTCAGTGATGAGACTGCGGTTCTAGTTTTCTAGTGTGGGGTCCTCTGTTCGTAGTCATTACTCCCAGGTCTTCTTTGAACCAATGTGACTTTACCTTTTAGGGCCCTGTCTATGAGATCTATATAAGATAATGTTTGAAATGATTCGGTACGTTATTTATACACTGGCTCTTAAATATTTTCAACGAAGTATGAAGTGATTACCTGTTTTAGATATTTGCTAATTATTTGTATTTGATAAGAATACTAAGTTGAAGATACATTATTATTGGCAAATAGGGATTATTATGAGAGTTTTTCACATCAGTGCTAGCTGGTGGTTTTTCACTGAAGTCTCAGTGACAGCAAGTCTTCTCAGGTCTCCAGGACTCATCTCAGGATTCTGGCCGTTCTCAGCAATGCTATCATTTAGATAGTCTCTACCCGTCCGCCAACTTCTAAGTCCTCCAGGCCTTTTAATAATCCTTTAGTTATTGTGCCAAAAGCACCAATCTCAATTGGCACAATCGTCACTTTCATGTTCCATAGCTTTTTCAATTCTCTAGCAAGGTCGAGGTACTTATCCTTCTTTTCACATTCCTTCAGATTTATTCTGTGGTCCGCCGGGACAGCAATGTCAACAATTTTGCAAATTCTCTTTTTTTTTTAATTATTATAAGGTCTGGTCTTATGGCCGGGATTAGGAGATCCGTTTGTATGTTAAAGTCCCATAGGAGTTTATGCGTGTCATTTTCTAGGACAGGTGCTGGGTTGTGCTTAAACCATTTGTTAGTATGGTCAAATTTACATTTCTTGCACATTTCCCAGTGGATCCCCTTCTTCTTCTTCTTCTTCTTCTTCTTCTTCTTCTTCTTCTTATTATTATTATTATTATTATTATTATTATTATTATTATTATTATTATTGAATATAAGTAGTTATTTGGAATTGCTGGTAAATTATTAGTATTAGGAATATCAAAACCACAACTATGTTCAAACTGTTTAAGTATAAAGAATACTTGAATGAATCTATAATTGTCTACAAACGATATATTATTTTTAAAGATAGATAGCTCTTTGAAACCATAGAATAACACGGAAAAAAAGACTGATCTCGGCATTGAATGATTCAGCAAGGAATGACGTGCTGTAAATCAAAACAACCAACCAATATCTATCTATCTATCTATCTATCTATCCTACCTTCATCGAGGTGCGTTACTTTGAAATAGTAGTTACCGAGTTAATTTCGTAGACCATTAACATTACAGTGAGTTCGATTCTTCTATAATGACCTGAAACCAACAATTAATAAATTCCTTCACAGAAAATGGCAACAACAATGGAGCAATAACATCCACAATAAATTCTTCCGAATTCAGCCCACCTTAGGAGAGTGGAGACCAGCATCGAGAAAATCAAGAAGAGAACAAGTTGTTATATCCCGATTGCGAATTGGTCATACAAGGCTTACTCAATCTTTCATTTTGAAACAGGAACCACAACCACAGTGTTTAACCTGACAGACAACCTGCACGGTTAAACACATTCTTATAGAATGCGGAACTTTCACTGTTATCAGCAAACGATTTTTCAAAGTAAATAACTTAACCGATCTGTTCGAGAACGTCAAAATAGATGACATTCTGTCCTTCTTGAGAGAGACAGAGTTGTACCAAAAAATATGACAACTTAAAACTGGTTAATCTTGTGCAAACAAATGAAATCCTGTTAATATAAAATTCTACCTACCTTAATATTCGTTTTGAAATCATTGGTTGAATATGTATGTATATATAGACAGAATTTGGCGTTGAATGACCGACAAAGGTTGATATGCCATAAAACCCAAACAACCAACCAAATCTTGTAGGGTGTTCCATGCCCGTAACTTTGTGTCAGACTAAGCTAAGCTTGACAAGTGTCTATACTATTCTACCTTTGGTATTTTACTACGGAAAATGATATTTAACTATGCAATTGTAGCAGCTACGTAGCTTCAAAGGTAGTAATGGATATGTTTGATGTCACCACAAACACTGGAGAATCATCACTGGACATCGATGGCAAAACAGCCTAATCTCCAGTAAGGCTCTGTACAAGATGTATAATACATTATCCACAAGTGTAGCGCAACAACGATGGTCTATATTTCTTCAAGTACTAAAGGATGTCCGAAGAAACACCTGAGCAAATTTCACTGCAATTTACTGTAATAGGATTCAACAACTATCGGGTACAAAGGGGTCACTACTGCACAAACCTGCTTGATAAGTCGAGAGGATACCTCCAAAGTGCTGCACTGGGAGCCCTAAAATCTAACAAACACTTGAAGGAGCTAAGGACCATTGTAAACGAAAAGATTGAGAGGTTTCCAATGAAGAAAGACTGAATGCTACTCCAACTACAGAATGCAGTTAAACAGACACATGTTCCCAATTTTTTTATTCTAAAGATTAACAAGCCCAGAACAAAACTACTTCAGCATGACCAGGGACAAGATTGAACGCAGGCTGGGATAGATACATGCCTTCCTCTAAAAGAATGGCATTAATATCGGTGACTGAAACGGAAATTTAAATTAGGCCAACCGATTCTAATTTTTGACTTTCTACCAATAAGCTTTTACTTGAAATCGACCAGTCACACTTAAAAGACAAAAACAAAAGGGTTTTTTATGTTAAGCTATGAAAGGAATGGACGACTTAGAACAATATTTTCATCTCTTCTTTTTTTTTCTTTGGTTGGGGAATTCGCTCCTACAGTCATGTTCTTTGTTTAAGCATCGCGAAATATGAATGAAGTAAATGAAAGCAAGTTAAAAATATGTAACAATAAATAACCTAGTCGTACATGAATTTTCGGATAAACATTTCAGCAAAAGATGAGGTCTTCCAAGAGGTAATTAATAGTTTGTTTTAGTTTCTTTGTTTAAAGGCATATCAACCTTCGAGGATTTTTTCATGCCAAAGCCATCCTTGTAAAATATCAGAAGTGATAATATTTTACCCAAAGTTTGTGTGGATAAGTGGGGGGTGGTCATACACTTCCCGAGTGTAATAATCAAATAAACCTAACTGGAGTATGAACTCACTATGATATGATAGCCCAACATGTAAACCACTGTGCCATGGGAAGTTTCCATAAATAATAGTTTCTTTAGGGCGAAATTTGAATTTGGTAAGAAAGGCAAAGAACACATTTTTGGTATTAATATGATCTACCAGTTTATTACAATAGTATACTGACACGAAGAAATGATTGCAGCCAGATAGATATACAGATCAATGCAACTAGGTTGCTGGGTCTCGACGAAAGTTGCCGGATACAAAGATAAGATGAAGAGATAATGAAGATCTCATTTCAGGAAAAGAAATAAGCCAGACACGAGATCACAGAAAAATATCACTCACTTTATGATGAGAGTTTTAACCTCCATCTGGACCAGTCTCAAAAATAGAGCCACGTGGAGTGTTAGCCTCGAATCGGTGAAGGAATTGTTAAATCGTAATCCACTATCAATGTGTTGTGGGCGATTTCACTTGCTCCCAAGTTTAGGTCTTATTTCTCGTCTACCAGTTTCTCTCTGATTAACCCTTTAAAAAAATCTCCGACTCTTGTATTTGACTATTTCTCGTACCCACCACGAGAGTTTCCGTGATTGATCCCTTTCTGTCGGTCACACAGGCGGTCACTAGCTTTATTCATGGTGGAAAGTGGCCCCTAAGTGTAGCACCCTCCCCTACACATCGGTGTAGTAGCTATCGAAAAGGGGGCTTCAGGTCACCCTCGACTTAGGTCGCGTAGTTTACTTTACTTACGCAGCCTGGCACAGCCTGATTGTGAGAGGCAGCTATTGAATAACATTATTATACCGAAATACGTGCATTTGTGTATGTGTCAATCATCACGTTCGACGAGAAAGTTTCAGGCATCTGTTTTTTTTTTTGCATCTGTATTGATGAGACCTTCAGACCCAAAATAAACTTTCAGTATCATTTAAAGTCATTGGAGGTGATCTTATCTGATGATAATATATAATCAAATAGACTGAGAGAGAAACTTTGATATGATCAACATAGATATTGTTGCGAAAATAACTCTTTGCAAAAGATAGAAGAACAAGAAAAATTGTGTACTTGGAAGCCTAACAAAAGTGACCAGGATTTCTCTCTTTTATGCTTTTCCGAGAATCTGTTTAAGTGTGTTTATATCTATCATTAAGTATTTAGTATTTAAATCGATTTCGTCACGCGCTAACTTCTTTCGGGGATCCATTCAGTTTGGTTGAGAAAACCATTTCACGTTCCAAGGACAAATGTATTTCGTGCATAAATCTTACAATCTTCGAAAAAAAAGCCTTTTACCTACTCCTTCATCTAACAAACCATCCAACTTCTTACTTACTAGAAAGATATGCGGGGCACTTCTGGAAAAGTAAGAAAGAACTCACACGCAACATTCATATGGACACACTACTAAAAAAACATTTGCTCTTTGTTGACATTGGATGCTGTCTAGAGGACTTGCTGAGCGCAATGATTAATGGGGACGGATGGAGAGAGAGAGAGAGAGAGACAGAGAGAGAGAGAGAGAGAGAGTGAAGGGAATCCATGAGGTCAGCATGCCTCGATGATAATGATGATGATGATGAGGAGGACTACGATGATAGTTCCTGTTGTGGGAGCCTTACCTATCTCACCATAATGGACTTTTCTCACCGTTATTAGTACTGAGAGATTTCGCTACCAAAGAGGCAGATCAATATCGGTGTTATCCGAACAGTACGAGACTTCTTACCTTTTCTATGTAACTCTATCTTTCTTGTGTAATATAATCTGTTATCTAATATCCGTGTTTGGGTTTTCATTAGTGACCCTTTCCGGAGCCACAACAGTTCTCAAGTTTGGAACGCTTCATTTGGTCGATAGATTTCGTGAGACTAAGTACATATAAGATGGAAATCACTGGAGCCGTAGAGCTTTGTTGAAAAACATATTAAGAGTTATCAAATGAAAACATTTTTTCTCCTGTTTTTTTTTTGTGGGGGGTAACACCAGATATCGCCAATTGTATAATAATAAATGTTAGACATTTTGTCTCTGGGGCTTCATGCTTAAAACCTTATCACTCTTGGGACGCTAGTGGATTTTTAGCGAAAGGTACCCGATATTAAATTTATATACATTAATGTATGATGCCTTGTTATCTTTGATTATTTCATTATGCTGAAAAAAAAAGGATTAACTGGCAAACGATGCATATTATAATGATCACATGGTAAAAAAATCAACGGACAAATTCTACACATCGACTTATACACGAATGCGTCATGGGTTTCAACATTGGCAGCACCGGGTAACATCGTCACTATTCATATAAACATTAAACAGGGCAAGAGAGAGAGAGAGAGAGAGAGAGAGAGAGAGAGAGAGAGAGAGAGAGATGGATAGATATAGAGAGAGCGAGCGAGTATTATGATTGGTTACGTCAACCGACGTAATCCGCTCAAATTATCTAGAGGCCTTGCTCTTTTGCTCATGTTGACAGAACTAATAGTTGTTGTGGTGGTGGCGGTGCGCAGGGAAAACTGTTTTCGGGGGTTCCCTCTCTTATTTCCTAAGTGCAGCCTGCCGCAGGGTATGGAAAGCACTAGGCTGAGAACCTGCCCCGGGAAGAGACGTCTCCCGCCTCTTGTTCCTATGTCGCCATTTGATAGGAATATCTTCTATTTGCATTTGTGACTACTTGATACACACTTATATATATATATATATATATATATATATATATATATATATATATAATATATTCTTATTTCGTCCGGCAACGTGACCTGACACTCCGTATAAGAATCAAATCTCACCAAATTTAATCCGCCGTCTTGCAGTGAGTGTACTTTTCTTATTCGTTCTGCTTTTTTCGTTTTAATGTCTACTTGGACGTCAGTTGTAGACTTAAACGAAGCCCTTAAAAATTTTACTTGGTCGATTTCATATCTTGGTGTCATAAATCTTTAGCAGTTACAGGACTGACCCCTTAAAGAACGCGCTGTGTTTGTTTTAGTCTTAACTGAGGTTTTTACATTAAAATGAAATCGGGATGTTGTTTGCAGGATTTGTTTAAAACAGCACGTAGTATTCTTACAACAGTTTTAAGAATTGTTATCTAATAAGAATAATTCTTATCAGTATTACTCATTTGTTTGCATACAGTTAAATGGTTCCAAGTATTGCTATGTATTTCTAACGATTCAACATCAATTATTTGTTCACGCACAGTTAAATGATAAAACAGTTCTATGTCAAACAATTCAATTTAGTATAAGTTATTCAGTTTTGATGTCAAACAATTCTATTCGACCCATACATAGGATCCTATCAGGTGCTACCACTTCGAGCCAAAGTGGAGCTGGGAGCAATGGCAATGAAGGAGTACTCAGCATTCTCAAAACTCCTGCATTAATGGAGCCTCGCCATCAGATTGTTAAGTGTCACATCCGGGAACCACTTTGGGGGGAAGGTCTTACCCGTCTGCAGAGATACAGTCGGGGTATTCTACACCCCTAGCCGAGTGAGCCATGGGGAAATAGAAAGGCATAATTGATTCTTTAGCTTTGGTAAGACAACCTATCTAGGGGAAGAAGAATGCCAGCCTATAAATTGATGGAGGGTTTGTTAAATACACTCATTTTTTTGTATGTAATAGTTTGTAAGTTGAGTTTGTGAGTTAACCCTCTTAGGCCATTTGTTACATGTTTACAACAGCTTGTCAATCACTTCAAATGGTTTTGATGTGTTGTCCATTTAGGGCATATGTTGCATAACAACAAAATAAACAAAAAACAAAACAAAAAAAAAACCCAAATAAACAACGATAACAAAAAGCAAAAAAAAGGCATCATGACTTCTTTTATTTTGTTTTAGGATCCTTTTGTTTGAATATGAATTTTTCGGTAAAAATTCAAACTTTAAGGTGTTTTAGTTGATCTTTTGCCTAATTATGCTAAACTTAATAAATGCCGTCAAACCTGCATAATTATTATTTTTATATTCACTGTTAATAAATACTTGCCTCTTGAAGTAATAATAGATGAAGTATTTCCTGTTATTGATATTAGAAAAAAAGTTAATGCTGCGAAGCAGACCCCCTAAATGTTAACTATAATGTAATTGTTTTTTTTGGGGGGGGAAAAGAGATGTTTCTTATGGGAATTTTGCATTTTTTCTTATTTATCGTAAAGAGGTGAGCGTTACGTAGTTTTAATTTTGGAATCAAGCATCATATCTTCTTCCGGCAATTCAGTTAAGGATGAAAGTCCCTCAACAAATTGGATCTTTAAATATTCATAACCTGTGGTAAAGAGAAGAACAAATTCTTTAATTGCTCGGGGAAGAGCTCATTCAATTTAGCACCCAGAACGGGTTTGACCGTATTACATCAAACTGGTGCACTAAATAGTCTCTGCTGAAGTAATAAGCCTGTCAACGGGGCTTAGAATACGAATGCGATTCACGAACTTATAGACATAAAATAACCCTAGACGGGTTGACATGCCATTAAAATCAATCAATCAATCAATCTACTGAAGTAACTTTTGCTGACATATGATAGAGGATACCAAAGGTCATGATATTTTGTCAAATTTAAGATGCTGAATTAGGATTAACCGTTGTGGTTTTGAAGTTACAAACATCTGAACAATGCCTCAGACTGTAAAAACGAACCAAGTTTCCAGTGACTGTTGACATCAGGATTTGAATACAAAGATCTATCAGTACGAATCCTTAAAACCTATATTGTTATATTCTTTATTTCTCGAAATGTCAATATGCCACTATCCTATTTTTATATCATCATCAAGTCGCGCTGACAGTACGGATATCCCTGACTGACTCTCTGTCTCTGTCACTCTCTGTCTCTGTCTCTCTCTATCTTCACCCGTCCCTATTACCCATCGTTCCTGGTAGATCTTCCAAACTACACATTGTGTCCGCAGAGCTGTAATTACGTTCTTCCTGGTCGGTCAACACAGGTACGTCCATCTGTTGGAGTCCATAGAAGAACATCACTTTTGCCCGGTCGGCTGGGTCTGTAGAATACTCCGACTGCATCTCTCCAGAGGTGTAAGACCTTCCTTCAACGAGTATCCAGGATATAACATAAAACTATCTGATGGTGAAGTTCCAGTAATGCATTAGTTTGGGGGAATGTAGGGTGCCCCTTCATTGCCATCGCTCCCAGGTCAACTTTGGACCGGAGTGGTAGCACCTGATTGGGTCCTATCTATGGTTCAAATAGAACTAAACAGTCTAATTATGATAAACTGAATTGTTTGAAATAGAACTATGATTGTATGATAAACAGAATTGTATGAAATAGAACTGTTTATATGTATAAAATGGATTTAGCATAAATGACCAAGAATGGTTGATGTGCCATTGAACCAAACCCCACTAGACCAAAGAACGTCACTTATGAGTTCATCTTTACTTCTCCAGGAGTGACCAGCATGTCTTGTTCGTCTGGCTTGAATGGTTTTTGAGATGTGAGGGATGTGGCCATGAAACTGCTTTTTCGGGGGGTGTTGTTTCTGGGTACGCAAGAATGCTACGAGCTATTTTGTTAACAATACTCAAGTGATATAAGATGTAATATGTAGCGGAAAATGGGAGATGGGCGCTTAGCAGTAACAGGTGTGACGATACCCCCTCGGCCCCCCCGAATACGTCAACTTCTTCGAACCATTTCGATCTTCTTGGCCGGTGATTAACTAGTGGTTCCGATAGGGGCATCGCACATTTCTTCATAGCTACAAGAAATACAATCAAGAGAGTGGGAGGAAAGAGAACAAACGAACAAACGAACAATAAGGCTCGGGTTAAGTGCAAGAAGAGGAGTTATGTAACATTGCATTCCCTATATACATATGTAGACTAACGCTAGCGTGGATTTCTAGCGAAAATTCCACAACCCACGACGTGTGCTGCCTCATCTTGACCGGTCTCCCTCACTGCTACTGGATAACTCTCTCATGCTGACTGGTCACTTCTGCTGTCCGGTGTCGACTGGCCACTCGCATCACCCTTCGCCAACCGCCTTCTTCTCAGTTCCTTTGTCCAACTCCTACTTGCGTTCCCTTACCCACTTCCGGTCACGTCGAGATCGCAGGCTCAGGCCTTTGTTGGTTTCGCGCCAAAACAGGCAAAGGGATCGTCTGCTTGGCGGACCAACTACATAGTGTTACACAGGGCACTTGTGATGATGAGATGAAATCGTTATGTTTTGTGTTCGGGAGACGGAGTATGTTTAAGGCAGAAGTTTAGTTTATAATTTTGGAATTTCGTTTCTTCGGCATCTTTCTCAGACTTTTTGACTTCTGGATTGGCATCAACTATTCAACTTCTATTGATGGAGGCCTGTGCTTTCTTCGCTCCTTCGGGACTGACTCTACTGTTTCTGTCTTCCTAGTCTGACTAAACTGTTAGGCACGTGCGTGAGCACGCACGCACGCTCTCTCTCTCTCACACACAGACACACTTATATATATGTGTGTATTTGGGCAGCATTTTTTCGTTAATACATATTTAATCAAACAATATAGACATTTTTTGTCTACATATTTTTGTATTTATCCTTTCAAGTTGATGTATCGATTTTATGATATTCGACTGGAATTGGTTTCATTAACCTACCATAATTAATTGGTTCCGTAGTACTTTCTGCCAATCGTGGGCCATCATCACTTTTGCAATATACAATCACCCCCGCTCCGATGAGTACAAGTGGCTGATGTGTTGGATTACGTTTTCTTTGTAAGAAAATCCGAGCACCAGTCCCTTTATTACGTTCACCTTCGAACTAATACTCTTTAGAAAAGTAAGAAACCCCTAACAATGGGTATAATAAGGCTGCTGTTCTTCTACGAGAATAGTTTGGGCATTAAATAACCCACAAAGGTTGATAGGTCATTAAACAGAGAAAGCAAGCCATGTTACGCTTCTCTGCCGTTTCAATAAAGCACATTCATATGACTTCATAAGAAACATTATGATTTTTTAGATGAAGCATTTCTTGTTATCTATTTTCGACGAATTTTGTTTCATTTCAAGTTCACTTTTTATATCGCTGCATTGTTTTTCATAACACCTTCGGCTCATAGACTCTTTGGGCCCATTTGGATTCCTTTGTTGAAGAATTATTTCAATTGATTCATTTATCTTTGGTGCTGTATGTTTCAGTCTCGTAATTCTCAGGACGCTGAGTTTAAACTAAGTTTAATGTTAACAAGTTTAATGTCATATCCAGGACACGAGTTGGGGGTAGGGTTTTACCCCTCTGTAATGATGCAATCAGTGTATTCTACATTCCCAGCTAATTGGGTTTAGAGAGAGAGAGAGAGAGAGAGAGAGAGAGAGAGAGAGAGAGAGAGAGAGAGTCAAGGGAACTCCTAACTATCAGTGTGACTTGATGATAATGATTATGACACTAATTTTTATTTGGTGGTTTGTGTTAAGTTCTGGAAGCCTATAAAGTATGGAGAACTCCTTGATTGCTATTACTCCCTGGTCCACTTTGACTCGGAGTGTTTGTAGCAATCAGGTTCCCACTTTTTTGTTATGTAAATCAGTGTGTATATTATTAGTATGAGATTCGTGAAACTATATCATTGTCCATCATTGCACATCATAGAAATACTTATGAGCATCTAATGATGATAAATGAATTGTTAAATTAAATTAGAATAGTCATTTAAACCATATGTTTGTGTATACATAATAAGTAAAAGTAAAGTAAAGTTGGCAACCATAGTCGAGGGCGACCAGAAGGCTCCCTTTTCAATTGCTACTACACCAAGGTGTTGGAGAGGGGGCTACTCCTTTCCCTGGATAGCTCCACTTTACCCTTGATACGTATCTTACATTGCTGAGTGCTAAGCAAGGAGTTATTAAGTACCATTTTTAAAGTCTTTGGTATGACGCGACCTGGAACTGAACCCAGGTCTTCTGGACCATTGACGAACACTCAACCCACTTGGCCAATTTTACATAATAAGTTCTAGATAGTAATTTTGACACCACTGTTACTATATAACTATGCAAACAAATGATTATTATTATAATTGTGAAATAAAAAATTGATTCAAAAATAGTCTAATCAATCATTTACAAATTAATCAGTTTTGGCATTAAATAACTCAGGAGTAGTTAATATGCCGTTAAACAAATAAACCAAAGAAAATCAAATCAAACCATTTAATAGGATTAGTTACTGTAAGTATATAATCATCAATAAAAGTAAAGTTGGCGACCGTAGTCGAGGGCGACCAGAAGGCTCCCTTTTCAATAGCTACTACACCGAGGTGTAGAGGAGGGCGTTACTCCTTTCCCTAGATTTCTCCACTTTACTTTTGATACGTACCTTATATTGCTGAGTTTTAAACAAGGAGGTATCAAGTACCATTTTTGAAGTCTTTCGTATGACTAAACCTGGGTTCAATCCCAGGTCTCCGGGACCATTGGCGAACAGTCTACCGACTAGACCAATGAGCCTGTTGCGTGAGATTAGATTATGGGTATACTTTGTATTAATTTAGATTTTTGGTATACTTTGATATAGATTAGGGTACTTTAAACCATATAACCGTGTGCAAATTATTTCAATCAAATTTCTGTTTTAAATAGCCCATAAGGAGTTGATATACCGCTAAACAAATAGACCAAAGTAAACCACCTATTAGGTCAGATCGTCTATACCAACATTCATGGAGCTTATTAGTAATTGTTATCGACTAATCAATATGATGGCGATACCATCAGTAACTAATAGTTTTTCACGAATTTTTATAAAAACTTTTGTTGTTTATCCGATGAATTTCGACTGGTGTCCATGGTCTTAATGTCACACCAAATCACAAAAATGTGGGATGCAATTTCAAATCTTGCCGAATTCGACTTCTTTGAGTTGGAACCAGATTGCTTAATCGTCGTATAATGTAAAATAAACTGAACATTGAAGTAGCAGCAGCAGCAGCAACATCAACATCAACAACAACTACAACAACAACCAAAGTGGACTAAAGACGAACTCGTCAAAGATTATCAATGAAAATGCATCATATAAGAAATTCTGTTCATCCTCATTTCATGAGAGTAATCAGATAGCTACATGAACAAACTTAGAACAGGTGCTTTCTTTTTACTCACCATCCATCTTAAGGGTTCCATCGATCAACAAATAAGATCTTTCTTCAGAATTATATATGACGTTTGTCTGGAGTGGTTTCGTGCTGTAACGCATAAAAAAGATAAAACCGAAGAAAAACGACCGAATAGACGACAGATACAGAAGGGAAAGTTAATATCGGAACAGAGAATGCTGAAGCGCCGTTTGACCACGGTGCTGTATGCATCAAGTTGGATTTGGTCGAGAGCAAAAACTCTTCGGTATGAATGAAATGCAAACAGAACCTTCATTCCCGTATGATTACGTAACATCAAGAAACGGTTACTGTAAGCGCGTAATGACATCAACGGTCGATAGTAAACGCGTTTTTAAAAATCACAAATTGCACTAAAAATGAAGATGAACGTACAATGAAATCTCTGCTTTTAGTTGGTCTGGCGTATATATATATATATATATAATTCTTTTAAATACCCTGCCCGGTGGCAAAAGCTGCTTGGTAGCGCTAGGAGTGGCAGTACCGCCTTGAGTTACCGAAACTGTGTTATTACCCCTCGTTGGCGGTTGATGAGCGCAGGGTATCGCACGCATTTTCGTACGTTGTATGATGAAAAGAAAATTCAGATTAATTAGGTGCATTAAAAAAATTCCTGAGCTTTCCTTTATAAGAAATAACAAATTGGAAACGAACGCTAATTTTCGAGCCTCGTAACTTTCAGAATCCTAAACGATTAGAACGTTTAATGTCTGATAATTAAGAGGTCTAGGAATTTAGAGGCTCACGTGAAGTAAGAAGATCGTCGGCGAAATTTGCTTTGCATTTGACGGCTGAGAACAAAAAGGCAGAATAATTTTTTTTTAATCGAAGGGTGAAGCAGAATTCAGTAAAGTTATATATATATATATATACGAAGTAGTCAGGTGGCGAATAGTTTAATTAGTGATGACCACGTGCAGATCAGTACCCGTTTAATTGAGAATTCATATATTAACGCATGAGCGTGTGTGCGCGCAGGCGTTCGCACACACACACACACACACACACACACATATATATATATATATATATATATATATGAACGCACATGTACATCCACACATGTTAAACTCATATACATATAAGCGCTAATAATTACAGCTACGATCATTTAAGAAAGTAAAAATATATCTGAAGTCTGAATATGTTCTTTCTTTCTTTCTTTCTTTCTCTCTCTCTCTCTCTCTCTATATATATATATATATATATATATAATCATTGCGAGGATGAGTTTACTTAGAAAAATGAAGAAAAAAAAAACAACAAAAAAAACAAACAAAAAAAAAAAAAACGAGGAAAATTCAATTACTGCAAAGCTTTAGAAAATTTTCACTTCCTTTTTAAAGTTTGAATATATTTCGGAAGATACATCATCAAACATTAATATTGAATTGATGATGGTTTAATGCTAAAAACGAAAGACTTAAGGATAGCAGAATTTTCAACAACAAATAAACAAGTCATCTGAATACCTTATTTTTCAAATATTTATAATTGCATAGAGTTTGATTAATTTCCATTTTTTATGATATATATATATATATATATATATATATATATATATATATATATATATATATATATAAGTAAATGCATCAATGATTTTGCAAACTGATGATAAAAACAAAAAAAAAAACATTTTTAAATGGCAAATACTTGTTATCACATTATTCTCATCTCTTTCAATGCACTTGATTCAGTGTTGAATATACGTAACACACATTTGACATGATCGCGGAAAAATTTCAATTAGAAATTATATTTTGCAAAAACTTCATATATATATATATATATATATATATATATATATATATATATATATATATATATATATATATATTCGGGGGGGTTGATGGTTAGATAAGCAAACCATCACAAGTATGTTCAAGCAAAACGCTTACTAAATTACTACATGATTTCGTCACTTGTAACTATCCTCGTTATCAAGTTACATAGTCAATTTGAAGCAATTTTTTTATTGCGCGGACCAAGAACGAATGGAAAATATCTTGATTTGCGTCGGTTTTGACTAACATAAGTCAAAGTACCAATATATATATATATATGCGCGCGTGTGTGTGCGTGTGTGTGTGTGTTTTTGGAGTAACCATTCCCACTTTTTTTCATATTAGTAGGAAAAATATAAGAGTCTTTGAGGTTTCAAAAATGTTAAAGACGTTTTCTCAAGGCAAAACCAGGTAAAATTAAATGAAACAAAAGATGATGCACGAAATATTTTCATCGAAATAATTCTTCATCTTCGTGTATTTCCTTATCAAGCATAATTTCGATTGATGAGTTGGAAATATTCTGAAGAAGATGATTTCAGTCTATTCTATGCGAGATCTAGTACTATTTAATCGTTTTCTCTTGTATGTTGAGATTCCGACTTTTTCTTAAAAAATCCCTTAAGAATTGATAAAACTTGTCTTCTGATAGATCATTTGATTTTGTTGCCTATGAAGCATTTTTTAAAATCTATAAGGTTTTTGCTATTATTCTCAGAGATCGACGAGAGAAACAAAATAACCCCAAACTCCATTTTAACTGAAGAGTGTTTTATAGTATCGCATTTCCAATGGCCAGTCAATTACGGATCATGTAATTTCGCTTTTCCAGTGGCCAGCTAATGAGGGCCTTGCTTCCATTCATAAAGATCTAGATGGAGGGGCAAAAACAAACTCGACTGTTTTTTTGATTTCGCCAGCTCGTCAACCGGATACAAGCTGGAGAGGTCATGCAGTGAGCATTACACTTTCAACCCAAGAATAGCACGTGCAACTTTTAACAGCTTTGATGAACTCATCACCTTAGTAGCTCCAGTGACCTTTGCTTGAATTGGTATACTTAATCAGAAAAAATAATCTTGATTTTAATATGTTTTTCCATTTTAACAAAATTACTTCTGACACACAACAAACAAACAAACTAAAACAAAACAAAAATAAACAGAACAAAGAAACGATTTTATTTTCTCGTTAATAGATTTTAAACGCCATTGGAAACCCTTGTGTTACGTGTGCGTGAACACACACACACACACACACACACACACACACACACACACACACACATATATATATATATATATATAGATATATATATATATATATGTATGTATATACGAGCGTCGGCTAAAAAGTTCTGAAAAAGTTCATATGTTGATAACGTATCGGCTGTTGATGGCTTTTTTTTAACAACGGGATCTAACCCCTGAAAGATGAAAGAGCTTAGTGGACCACAAAAAAACGGCAATAGTATAAAAAAAATTCCGATAAAATTGGATGTTTTTAGAAATAATGCCATGAAAAAGAATTTTAAAGGCATTTTTGGGAACTGAAAGAGGAAGTACTTAACATGATTTTATCATATTTACCAACCCCTCCGCTCGGGTAGGATATGACACAAGGTCAATTTTTAAGCGGAGTTTAACAGGTTTGAATTCAGAGTTTTCCTTCTCCTAGACTAGTTGCCTCACCAAGGCTGAAGAACTCAGTCTGCCCTACAATTTACCCTTTGGTAGAGGGAGAATAATTGGATTCATACCTTTCCCAAGGGTATTTGTGCTATGTAAAATGCAATCATTCTCGTCCAGGATTTGAACTCGTGTCGCCGTGTTCATTTCCAATGACGGGCACCTCCTTAACATGATTTTATCTGTGTATAGATATTTCGTTGATAGTGCCAACGTAGAACGATTCCTTTTTCTTTTTTAAAGGTGAGAAGATAGTAAAAATGGGAGGCATCACGAACAAATTATAATACCACCAGATCACAAAAATGAGGAATCTCTTTCGCACTCACTCTTTCTTTCACACACACACACACACACACACACACATATATATATATATATATAGTACAATTAAATGGAGACTCAAACTCGGTTGTGAATTTTGTTATACCCTAGAGATTAAATAGGGAACTAACAATAGCCATACATTGAGCACTTTTTATAGATTTATATGATTACCCTCATATATTCTATGTAAAGAATAATCCACACCTACTGTCCTTGGACACTAACTGGATGATATATATATATATATATATATATATATATATATATATATATAAGATTGGGTTGAGAACTTCATAGCCTGAAAAGTTTTTTCGATGATGTATCTGTTGTTGATGACCTTTTTGACTAAAGGGATCCAAGCACTGCAATATCGATAGGATACGTGTGTGGAATGCGATGGTGACTCTGTTTAAAAATAAACCTCATTTGGTCACATTCGATGGGAGTATCTTGGTAAGTCTATGAACTTTTCAGTCGACCCTAGAGTAGATATTCATTATGAAGAAATCTTGGCCTGACCAAGAAGGGAATTGCATAGAACTATGTAATATACATGATTATGTCACACATTCATCACTCGTGGCACATTGGTTCTCAAGTTTCTATAATCCTTAAAAAACATCAATAAAGTTTTTAAAAAAGTCATTCTATTCTTGGCTGGCCCGAAATGTTTTCAGCAAATATTGGGGGAGGGAAAGAGAAGTATATTACAACATTATATACACATGTTGTAAATAAAAAAAACCGGCATATAGCCTACAATGTGTGTGTGTGTGTATGTTTATGTGTATGTGAGTATACATATGTATGTATGTATGTATGTGTGTGCGTATGTATGTTTGTGTGTTTGTGTATGTATCGGTGAGCAAAAAACCTTACCGTCATTCTTTGACTAAGGACCCGAAAAAGCTCATTAAAAATTCAGATTTTTTAACCAGAGGATAAGTGTGTTATTTTACATATCAGTGCACGTATACTTGTGTTATATATGGAGGCGTCCGTGGTGAAATGGTTATCGTCGTAGGGAATGGCTAACGGGTTGGACTGCGGTCGCGAGGTAAGCGAGTTCAAACCAAATTTGCGCTATTACGTTCAAATTCAGACTACTACCCTCGGGAAAGGTATAAAGCCCCTTATTCCCCACCAAGCTATTGGTCAAATAGTATCTCTGCTGTTCTTCAAAAAGGATGGCTTTGGCTTTAATTAACCTATGATGGTTGATATATCATTGAATAAAGAAACCGAAACCAAGTAATTTTTGTAACCTTTGTAATTTGCCCACAAATTTATATTTTCAAATAAATGATAATGATAATCCATAATAAGTGATAGAACAGTTCTATTTGATCCATAGAGAGAGGGACGAAACAGTTACTACCAGTATGGATCATAGTGGACCTGATAGTATTGACAATGAAGAAGTACTCCCTATTCACCAAATATCCAGGACTGAAACCTCACCAATAGATGCTATTTAGCGTCATACAGGACAATCGCTGGGTGGGATCTAACCCCTCTGCACAGGTGGGGGGGGGCAGTCCGCGTATTCTTTTGCTTCAGCCGACAAGTAATTTGAGCACCGCGCACACTGAATGTAATAGCTACTCTATGCGAGTAGTTGTTTTTTTTTGTGATCATTGTGGAGTATTTATGCTCGAAACTAGTGGTTACATTTTGTAATTGTTAATAGTCAAATTCAGTGAGATTTTTGACAAACCACACAAAGACCCAAAGACATATACATATGAAATTACGAAGAGACCTTGTTAACAGCGTCTAAAAACTGAAAATGAACCAAGTAAGATGTAAATTGGGTCTACTGAGGGACTCTGGAAGCAGCTTTTTTACAATCACATAAATTCTTTCACAATGTGGTGAGATGCTAATACTCTAGCGCGTGGGAACAAAAAGATAAAAATTGACAATTCTTACAGTTAAGAGAAAATTGATTAAAAAAGTGTTTATGCACAAAGCTGGTCCTAAATTTTGCAGATTGTCTTGCTTCAGTTTCGGTTTCTTTGTTATATTGACATAACAACCTTCGTGGGTTACTTAATGCCGAACTCATCTCTGTTAAAGAACAGCAGTGATACTATTTAACCCATGTGCTAAGAGGATAAGAAGTATTCATACCTTTCTAAAGGGTATTAGTCTGAAAGCGAACATAGTTACCCGAATTGAGATCGAATTCGCTTATTTAGAAGCCACAGACCAATATTTTAGCCTCTAAGCCTGACCGTGTTGAGGAGGAGAAATTCCAAATTATTCGTTTTCCTGATCAAGATTGTTTATTAAAGAAAATGTCAGAACTCATTAGAGTGTAGTCGAAAAAAAAAAAAATGAAAAAGAAAAGAAAAGAACATTTTGCTATAATTCTTACCCCTTGACTAAATTCTTAAATGACTCTAACATGTGCAGCTTTTACGAGATAGTAGCTGTCCTTCTTGACACATGTTGCGGTGCCATAGATAATATATATATATATATATATATATATATATATATATATATATATATATATATATATATATATATATATTAGTGTTTGATAGCAATGTGTGTGTGTGTGTGGTTTGGTTTGATTTTTACGTTTAATAGCATATCAAACTTCCTGGGTTACTTAATGCCAAAGCCACCCTTGTTGAATAAGGGTACTATTCAACCCATAACAGGATGGTAAGGGTGGTTCACACCTTTATCAAGGGTATTAGATCAAAAGCGAATGTAACAGCACGATTATGGTTCAAACTTGCTTACTTCGAGACTGCAGTCCAGCACGATGGCTATTATGCAACGGGGACTCTTTGTGTGGGTGTATTGAATGTGTATGTACACATATGTGCGTGTATTATTTATGTATGTATGTATGTATATTTATCCAACCCTTCTCCACGAGCAGGAAGTGATACAAAGTCAATTTTTAAGCAGAGTACTCATGATTTTTTTTTCTTAGATTGGTCACCATACCAAGATTAAAGCCCAGTGTGCCCTATTATTTACCTATATCTGCGGGTAAAATGCGTAGATTCATAATTTTCACAAACAGCGGGGTGTATGGGTAGCATGTGAAAGGCAAACAATTCCGTTCATAGTTTGAACTTGGATTGCCAGTTTCAATTTCTATGATAACCGTTACGCCAAGAGTACCTCCTATATTTATGCATATTTGTATGTGAATAAGAAGTTTCATAAATAACAGAGCTGTGAACAATATTTATTATAATATAATGTAACATTATTGCCTTATTACTTCTGCTCCACCCTGTATATTATTATGCTGAACTTATATGTGTATATATATATATATGTTCAGTGTTTATAGATATATGTATACATGTTTGCGGGTGTGTGTGTGTGTGTGTGTGTGTGTGTATGCTTAAGTGCGGTAGCGTGCGGAATAAATACACCGAATCTTTTGAGAATTGTTTTAAGTAAGTTACCACCCTTATCACTGTTATCGTAATCCGCCGAGGTTTCCCCCGAAATGTTTGTGCCAGGAAATCACCCCAGATGCTCACAACCTTGCTGTTGACCCAGACGCACTCACATATTTATTCATTTACAAACCCAGTCATCTCTCTTTTTCTCTTTCTCCCTTCGTTTCACTCCCTCTCTATCCATTCTCTTTATGTAGGTTGATCCATAAAGCACTTGACTTTTTAAATACTGAATAATTCTTTTTTTAAAACATGTATTACAATTTTTTTTTCAGATTCTGAAATTTGCTTCCCTGAAATCTTTTCTGTAAAAAATCACGATTAAGGAATATTTAATTTTTTTTTGTCACATGAATGATCGACTATTCTCAAACAACAAGTGGACATGCACTTTTCCCATGCTACGAAACCTCTAACGAAAAAGAAAAAAAAAGGAAGGAATATTTTACAATTCATTCTCGGTATATAATTATGTAAAAAATATAAATAAAAAAACAGCAAGTAAAAAAATTATATTCCGTTTGTAAGCCGTAGAACAACTAACAACTGCCCTCTTCGTCTGACGTTCGTAGTTTGAAGGATTTATCCGATATCCAAGCGAATCAGATTTGACATTGAAGTCATTTTATAGTAGGGAAGGAGTGGGTACACACGAATTGAGACGTGCATGGTGGTCTCAAAAATTCTTCTTCCATTCAGCATTCCTTTTAAAGAGAGCCTCAGGTATGAAGCAGGTACTGCCTGATGAGAAGGCCTCTTTGGACCAGAGGATCAACTTACTGTCACTCACCCGGAGCGAACTCCAGGTGAACCTTGCAATGTAGTTTATACCTGTTTATTCTATTTAAAAGAATAAATTACCAGATTGAAGAGCGTCCTACAAGCAATCAAATACGGTATTTCTGGTGGAACTTTAATGGAACATTAGAACGGATATTATTAGGTATTATTCATTACCCGAGTCTGCGACATTGTAACACAAAATGAGATTGTGGAAATACATATAGGGAGTGTACTTATTTTCGGACTTCTACATATTCATATTTTAATTACATAGTTTCTGTGTTTAAGATTTTGGTAATAAATATTACCAAATAATGTCCATTTTATGTATAATGATATATGTTTTATATATAGTAATATTCTTTTTATATATGTTTGACTGTACGTGAAAAGGATTTGATACAAGGTCAGTTTGAAGGGAGCCCTCGGGTCACGCTCGACTACGGTAGGCCAACTTACTTACTAAATAAATACATATATACATATACATATATATATATTGATCCCATTTAGTAGCAATATGTACAATTTAAGAAATACCATTTTGGGAAAAAAAGGGAGGGCCCGAGAGACTGCGATACATTTTTTTTATATCACGGCCACTTAGAACCCCTTCCATTACCTGAAATAGTCTTTATTAAACTAATGCATATATATATATATATATATATATATATATATATATATATATATATATATATATATATATATATATATATATTCATGTGGATGAGAGTATATGCATATAGCAATACTGAAAAGTTCATATAATGATGTCATATCTGCTGTTGATGGGTTTTTGATTAATAGAAAATAAGCACTGCAAAACTGATAGAATTAAGTGGGCCGCAAGGGGGACTATGTTGAAAAATAAATCTTATTTGATCACATTCCACGCGAATATCTTGGTCAGCCGATGAACTTTTCAGCCGACTCATATATCGTTAATCTATGTCAGGATTTAATAATGGATTTTGGAGATTGCTTGCACCATTCATTCATGAGCGTGTCGTACATATTGGCATTCAAAATCCTGGCTGTAAAAAAAGGAGATAATTGTGACGAGAGTGAGGAGTGGGCCGCTTAGTATCGTCTAATGTTTTAACGAGGTAGAGTAGCAGATCATTATTAAGGAGGTTGTTTCTTACTTGGTGCCCTTTTTTCTGGTTATGTGCACTCTGACGCCTATTCACATACACACTGGCACACGCCTACATACACACGCCCCCTCCACAAACATGTATGTAGGCTTGTGCTTTTTAAAAGTTTAGATGAAAATTAAAATTGAATACTTTTGCCTCCTTGTCTATTGTTTTTAACAAAATATACATTAAGAAAAAATTACTGTGGTTTGTTTAAACACACCCACTCTTGCTCTGTCTCACGCACGCTCGCATATATATATATATATATATATATATATATATATATATATGCAGGGAGAGAGAGAGAGAGAGAGAGAGAGAGAGAGAGAGAGTAAGTGAGTAAAAGAGAGACAACAGGAGAGTGGAAAATAGAATGAATGAATGATTTATTGCGATGTATAAACTAAAAGACTTCGAACACCGACAGACAAAAAGAAATATGCTATCACTTCTACTACGAATAGATTAAATGTAAGAGTAAACGTCTCGTATGTACTCATACATACATACATACATACATACAGACATATTTATACATATATATATACGTATGTGTGTCTTAGTGTACATGTGTGTATCCATGTGTCTATGTGCTAGTGTTTCCATATATATATAAAAAAATACATATAAATATATTTACGATCACCAACCCACCCACACGTAAATTTGCGCAAACCACACACACACACACACACACACACACACACACACACACACACACACACACACACACACACACACACACACACACACACTTATAGAGTTGCTAGTAAAAATCTTCGGCACATTAAATTATTGTGAATTTCTAAGAATTGCCAATTTATTTTGTGTGGCCACCTAGCATTTTTTCCCTTATTCAGGGAACCCCAATTACAAAATATAATAATTGGTTATGGAAATGGCTCCAATGTTTCATCCGTTGAAAACGATGCAAAAACACAATTCACTTCTAAGTTGGCAATTATTTCAAATTTTCAATAATTCTCATTCGCCGGAGACTTTTGCATGGTACTCTAATTATGTATATATATATATATATATATATAGTGTATTCTATGTATAGATTTCGTCCCATAAATGTCCTCTATAGTTGAACTACGCCTTTTTCTTGCTCGTATCAAATTAAAATTGTTTTCTCAGTTAAATACGAAGAAGAATTGATAAATCTCATTTTAGAAGCCGTAAATTTCTCCAACCACGCTTAATTCTTCACTGTCTTCATTTCCTCTTCGCTCCACAATTTTCTTTCTTTCTTTCTTTCTTTCTTTCTTTCTTTCTTTCTTTGCACCCCTTCTCTGTCATCTGCACCTGAATTTCCACGCTTTTGACCTAACATCAATCATAATGGCACTCCTTCTTATTTTTAGGGTTAGGATGACATTAGATTCAAAATAATTTAGAAATATTTGTTTAATCAGGAAAAAAATGCCTTTTGGCTCATTTAAAATGCTAAATCAAATATTGATAATCTGATAGTGTGATTTTCGAATTAAATAATTTTCTATTGCTATATTGAACTAGTCGCAGATATACGTTGAAATTGTTTGAATTCACGAACATATATATGTATATATATGTGTCTGTTGGAATTCATGCATATGTGAGCTTTGCACTTGTTTGAGGATATGTGTTCGTTTTTGCATGAGTGTTCTCAGCTTTTATTTTAAAGTCCCTACTCCATAAGTTCATGCATATAGGTTTTTTCTTCAGTTAAAATTTATTTTAGGGGTGGTTAACAACAGAATGCTCTGTGAACAAAAGTGATACTGACAATATGGAGACATAAATTATGGAAATTTTGTCAAATTCAAGAAAATGTTAAACACACACACACACACACACACACACACACACACACACACACACACACACACACACACACACATATATATATATTTATGTATATTCATATATAATTAACACTTACGTGAAATTACTTATTTCGAAATTCAGTGTAAATATTTAAATAAAGAATATATATAAAGTACTACGTTATGCAATCTAATGTTTAAAAATACTTGATTAAGTCTGAAAATTCTCTTTGCATAACGTACATATATATATATATATATATATATATATATATATATATATATATATATATATATACGTAAGTGTTCTAATATGGTTGAATATGTGCATGTATGTGAACTTCATACTCGTTTGTGGATATCCGTCTGTTTTTGCATGATATTCTAATTAAACTGCATAAGTATGTTGTCATACTTTATTGCGCAGAGAATTTTTTGCATCCTTTAGACACACACACACACACACACACACACACACACACACACACACACACACACACACACACACACACACATATATTTCCACACACACACACACACATATATATATATATATATATATATATATATGCGTGTGTGTGTGTGTGTGTGCGCGCATGTATGTGTTTGTATGCATGTGTATAAAGATATTCATTCAACCCTTCTTTCAGAAGCATGATGTAACACAAAATTGTTTGTCCTCATTTTTCCTTCTCCCAGGCAGGTTGCCTTATCAAGGTTAAAGAATCTACTCTGCTATTCGTGTGTGTATGTATGAATGTCTAATTATATGTCTATTAGCATTTAGTATCTATATGTCTGTGTACATGTGGGTGAAGCGTAGATCAACGAATTCCAAGCCTGTGACACGTAGTTCTGTTTGGTCTGAAAGTTTAACTGTATATTGTCTAATTAACATTCATCCATGTTGGAGGTGGATTTGCTAAGGAGGAGATTATGTTGGAATTTTTGTTCTCTCAAACACTGCTTTTCATCATCATGCCACGGACCAATTGATTCACCTACGCATATATATTCGCATTTAAAATGGATCTTTCTTTAGACATACATTAACAAACATACAAACGCATATACATAAGTTGGTGATGTGGGTATACATGAATGTGATGTTAGTGTGCATATATATATGTATATAAGTGAAAGTGTGTATGTGAGTGATTGTGTATGTGTACCTGTGTGTGTCTGTTTCTGTATGCGTGGTAGTTTTCTTGTAAGGTCGTGTATATGTGTGGATATTCATGTGTGCGTATATGTGCATTTTTATGTATGCGTTTGCGTGCGTGTTTGTATTCATGCCTGTGTGCCTGAATGCCTCTGTGTGTGTGTGTTTGTATGTGTGTGTATGTGTGTGTGTGTGTCGATTAATATCTGCGTACATCAGAGTGTGTATGTATATGCGTGTGCATCTCCGTGTATGTATGTAAGTGTGTGTATCTGGGTGTGTGTATGTGTGTGAGTATGTCTATCAGTATTTGCTTACGTGAGAGCTTGCATATATGTGCGTGTGCATCTCCGTGTATGTATGTGTGCATATTTGTATTTGCGTATCAGTGTGTGTGTGTTTGTGTGTCATTGCGTGTAACGTTATCGCCCCTGAAAGGCATCCCCAGCTGGTTATAAAACAGGACGTTTCTGTTTGGATAAATCGGGTCTAATTTCAGCCCTGATATTTTTTCATGGCCACTGGGAGTTCCCTCAATTTTCACACCCCCAAATCCTATCCAACAAGCCCATGTTTTTAACTGTGCTATAAAACACACTGAGTATTGCATCGGAGCAAGAAAACATCGCACATACCACTGGTTCCACAACCTGCATACTCTCTTTTTTTTAAGAGTCACTGAGTGGTAAAGCTGGAGAAACAGAGCGTATGACTAAAGGTTGCCTCGTTGTAATTCCCATTAGCAGCATTCCTTACATGTTTATCAGAAGAAAAGAAAAATTAAAATTTCAAAATGAACGTCATGTTGCACATAACAATTATAAAATATAACCAATACAGTAAAATGTGATTAAATGCCCTTTTATAGCCCGTGTTACCAAAAATTTCGGAGAATATTACTCTGAATGAAATGAAAGTTAAGTTGTTATCTATTTTTGTCGTGTCACTTAAAGTTGTCCCATACAAATTTGATGTCACAGGGTGACAACAATGCTAAGGACTATGTAAGAAATGGATACGGCGAGCCGAGTTCAAATCCTGAACGAGTCTTTTTTGTATTTCTCATAGTGCTAATACCATAGCGAAAGGTATGGATATACCTATTCTCCCTCTAGCTACCAATAAATAGTAAGACAAACAGGGCTCTTTAACCTTAATATGGCAACCGGCCGAGGAGAAGGAAAACTTTGAATTCAAACCTGTTAAACTTCGCTTAAAAACTGGCCTGTCACGTACTGCTTGAAGGGTTGGATAAACACCCTGCCCCACACGCGCATATATATATATATATATATATATATATATATATATATATATAAGATAAATAATAATTAATTAGAAAAATGCAAAAAGCAAGCGTTGTTGATAAAAATCAGGGTGTTCGAATGCATATAAACAGATCGGTATAAAAATTTAAAAGAGTAATTACTATTGCTTCTATTGCTATAAGTAAGTTTCATGTGGAACATTGATTGGTTAATTTTAATGTTATGTCAACCCGTCTAGGGTTATTTTTAGCCTAGAAGTCAGGAAGTAGAGTTCATTGTACGTTTATATTTGCATTTTCGTATTGTTATTTCTTAAGAATTTTTTGGCACAAGGTCCAATCAAACAGGAATCATTTTTAAACAGATCTATTTGACCCATAGATGGGACTCTAACAGGTACAACCCCGCAGCAGCAGAGTGGACCTGAGAGTAATATTGATAAAGTGATGGCTAACACTCCCAAGATCTCCAGAATAGGAGTCACACCATCAATTGCATTTTAGTATCATACACAAGACACCTTTTTTGGGGGCAAATATACTTTCCCTGCTTTGTCATATAGCTGTGAAGTTTAAGTAAAACAACACAAAACAATACAAAACAGCATAAAACAAACATCAATCTGTCTTTATGGAGCCCACCCTTTATGAAATCAAACAATATCTACGTAGGGGTACTCCACACTCCCCAGATCTCCAAAATTGGAATCTCACCATCACATTAACGTTAGATCCATGACACACCTCTTTGTGGGGGGAGAAGGTTCTTACTCCACAATCTAGGATAGTGTCAGCTTATTCTAAGCTCCGCCGAAAGGCTGAATAATTTTCTAATAAAAGCAAATATTGCTAAAATCCTCAGACAAGATACAGTAGTAATTTGATGGCAAGGTCAACGATTAATTGAGTCAAGCACTAAATTATTTTTGTCTTGTCTGATAATTGTAGCAATATTTCTGTAATGAAGTAAAACTGTCTTGGGAAACAGACGTTGTCTTGTCTTAAGTAATTGCAGCCTCTCGGTGACTTGAGGCAATACTGCTTTTATAACAGTGTCTCATTTTCGTACGATGCTAAGATATCCTTTTGCAACAGGAAACTTTTAGTTGTAGAGATACTACAGTGAGTAATATAGTATATCAGTTTCTATTTCCATATCTATAGTATCGCCCATGAAAATGGACACTCCTATGAATTATTTTTAAAAATATAACTTAGTGCTAATTCTAAAATACCCTGATTAGATTATTTCTTGTGAAACATTATACATTCAGATCTAAAAGAAAATCAATTCAAAATGAATTTAAAGAATTTGTCTAAAAAAGGAATTGTTTGAGAAATATCGTAAAAAGTATTTCCGAAATGATAGGATTTATTTTGTGTCCACAAAATCTTGCTTTCTTTACTGTAAAAGAAATTCTTAGATCTTATTTTAAATTAAATTTCATTTTAAATCATAATTTCACTTTAAATTGAAATTCAATTTGAATTAGATTTGGTTTTAAATTAAATCTTATTTTAAGTCAACATTTTAGATTGATAAAAAGAAATATGAACAATTCAGATCCGTGAATTAAGACTACTTCTTTTAAAATGTCTAGTTTTATCAGCACTGAATTATTCAAAGTTGTCTACAACTTAAATTTGAGAAGTTGAGAATTTACTGCGGTAAGAGTTATTTGAGAAAACTGTATTGAACCGTAAATATTTGTAAAAATTCACAGCAGGAAAAGATGTAACTGGAAAAAAATCATTGGAAATTGATAGATTTTAGAGAATTTGGTCAAGGTTCGTTTAAATGACGTAACTTATTTTCGTTGAAAAATATTTTCTTCTGAATCTAGTTTCACTATGTTTGAAAATGTATTTCATTTCGTTAGTTTCTTTTCCCTTTGTGAGACAAATCAACTTTTTCAAGTAACCACGAGTGAAGTAACTATGAATAAGTGTTTATAAAATTTATATTATGTAATTATATAAATGGCTTTGTGTCCGAATCTATTGCACCTGATTTTCAAATGACAATCTACTTTTAGGGTATACTGGATCCTAATCATCAATGTACGTTCTAATCACGGCAGATCAATGTTGTTAAAAATAACAGGATTTATCTACATTTGTTTCATTTGCGTTTTTCTGAATATTAAAACAACTGACGCCTTTTTGATTTTTTTATGTCTTATCTTTTTCGATTTCAAAGTTACTGAATCAACTAATCATCTATTTAGTTAAGATTAACTAAAAATCCACAGATAATAAAAGCGGCGTCTTTTTAATTAAAATATGATGAAAAAATTACAGAAAACTTTACATTTAGGTGAATATGTTCTATTTTTTAATTACCATATTATTTTTTAAGAAGTGGAAAAAAAGCAGTTTATCAAAAAAAATTTTTTTTTCTAACTATTCATATTTTCTTCTTATCTTTTTCATTTTTCTTTATTTTTTAATTTTCTTAACGGCCCAGTCGGTTGAGGCCGTGGAATACGTTCATTCCAACTCTTCAGAGAGTTAAGACACACCCCAATGAGTGTCCTGGTTATGACATTAAACAATTTGATGGTGGTCCTAAAACTTTGGGGAATGTGGAGTACTTTTCATTGCTATTACTCCTAGGTCTACTCTGACCGAGTGCAGTAGTACCTGTCAGGGTCCAATCAAGAGGTCAAATAGAACTATTTGATATCATCATCATCATCATCATCATCATCATCAAGCTGCTCTGCAACCGCGGATTTTCCTGACTCTGTTCATCCAATCCTATCGTTCATCGCTCCTGGCAGGTTTTCAAAATTACTTCCAGTGTCAAAATAGAGTTGATATAAATAAGTTCTTGCTGGTCGGCAAACTCTGGCACGTTCATGTGTAGGGGCCCATAGAAGAACGTCACTTAGGAGTTTGTTCTTGCCCTCAAGCAGTGTCCCACATGTCTTGTTCGTCTTATTTAAATGGTTTAGAGATGGGAAGCAAGTAGCTGTTCAGCTGTTACTTCGTGGGGTAATGCTTCCAGGAGTTAAATATAACTCGTAGCATTCTTGTGCAATTCCCGTCTAGCTTTTTCTCTCTGCGTCTTGTCAAAATCCATGAGGTGCATCCATAGAGTAGTACTGACACAACTGCTGCTTAGAATAAATCCTGTTTTACTTTATCAGATAGATCAGAGCCTGCTTTTGCTAGGAGAATATCAACATCTCCTTCAGTAGATGAGACACTCCTGCCGAGGTACGGGAACTTGTCAACTAATTTCAGAGGATTGCTATTTTGAGTGGGGATGGCTCCTTCTCGTGTAAAACACATGTATTCCGTTTTGTTTGCGTTTACGTGGAAACCAATGCCTTCTGTCTCCTGTTCCAGGTTATGTAGCAGAGATTCGGCTTGGGTAGGTGTATTTACAAGAAGCGCTATATCATCTGCATAGTCTGTATCCGTTATAGTTTCTGTAGGATAATGCCTGCTTCTTGCCGTTTTTTAAGCATAAATCTATTTTCTTTTATTAGATCTAACGACGTTCGAAGTATATAGTCTTGGCAGATGATAAAAAAAATATGGGGCTAATGTATCTCGTTGCTGACCTCCATAAACAAAGTCGAAGAATTCTGTGTCTCCATCCGGTGAGCGAATCTTGACTTTTGTGTTTCTGAAGAGCATTATGATGGCTGTAAAAGTTTTTTTGGAATACCATGTTGAATTATTTGCTCCGTCTTCCCTCTGTATATGGAATCAAATGCCTTGGAGAAATCTTCAAACAACAATTATACCTCGGGATTTTTTGCACAACTTCCTTCGTTAATTCAGTGGATTGTTAGAATCTGTGATGTTCTCGATCGATTTCGCCGAATTCTGAATTTTCCCAGGGATTTTCACTATTTCAGGTTTGATAAGCAGAGCATTATAAATCTTACTTGCTATAGGCGTAAGAATTATGCTATTGTAGTTCTTAGTGGTTTAGATAAATCACTTTTCTTAAAATGGCTGATTTTTTAATGAATTATTAGTATAACATAGCAAAACTTGAACCCATTTAACTGTGTGTTTGCAGATCAATGAATAACATTGAACAGAATAATTAGTGTTAAATACCAGTATTTAAACCATTTAGCTGTGTACAAACAAATGAGATCTGGCCCGTTAAAAATAATGTTATCTGCAAACTGTTCATTTAAAAATTACACACACACACACACACACACACACACACACACACACACACACACACACATATATATATATATATATATATATATATATATATATGTATAAAGAACATTTAGTATCAAATAGCATTCAAGGGTTGATATGTCATTAAACACAAGCAACCAACCAAGTAAATGATTTAAACAATATGATAACGGAAGTAGGACAAAAAATTAAACAGTAACGTCAACCTCATCATCATCATCATCATTGGCAGCAACAGCAGGTGCAGCAGAAATTACAGTGGTAGTTAAGACTAAAGTTTCTTCGAGTGAGACCATATTTAAAGGTGAGGGATTTGCAACCTTAACAATGTAAAGGCCACAAAGCAGCTATAAGACCAGATAAGCTATCTCAGTAAATGGCAGGACGGTCTTACCCCTCCCAATCTTCAGTCCTAACCTTACTCTTATCTATTTAGGGTTTAGAGGACCACGACACACCAGTAATGATGGAGTGAAAGAGAAAATTCGTAGCTGGGTAAGAAAGCAGCCCCGAAAAATTTATGAATAGTGTCTACATGCCTTTTTTCAATGGTGAAATTTCCTGATTAAGAAACAAGGAAATGATACAAAAGGCTTGATTTGGAATCCTGAGGCGTTTATATTAATTCTTGTAAGTTTTGTGTGTCCTTATATCTATTTTACTTCAAAAAACGATAAGAAAAGAAAAACAAAAGTAAAAACAAAACAAAAGAAAACAAAAAAAAAAAACCCTAAACAAACAAAAATAAAACTAAAAACAAAAATAGAAAAAAGTTAAATGTTTATTTACTACTAGGTAGCAAGTAGTCGCCGGGAGAAAGAAAGGGGGTATCAGAACATGAGACAACTACGTCAACTTGTGGTTCATAAAATTTCTTCTTACATCTTCGTGGCTCGTGTTCTACTGACATCTTCACCTCATCACTTCTCGCCCAACTCTCTAAAGGACACAAATCATCTTCTCACTTCTGTCTGTCGTGTTATTGGGAAGGACACCCACTTCCCTACGCATGCACACACGATCTTTGGACCTTCAGTCCTCCCTAATAATTTTTGATTACCACGAGTGTCTTGCTCTTCCTATTCTGAGACTACTGTCTGCTCTATTTATTTATTTATTCAATTTCAATTTTCTATGAATCGTTCAATTACGTTACATGCTATCTTAAACAAATCCTAGAAGCAACACCCAACAAAAAAGCAGCTATACGGCTAGTAAAATGAACAAGACATATGGGGCACTATTGGAGAAGACGAACTGATAAGTATCGTACTCTTATGGACTCCTGAAGATGGATGTACAAGTGTTGGCCGACCAGCAAAGGCTTACTTGAGCTCTGTGCAGACATAGAATATTAACTAGAAGACCTGCTAGAAGCAATTGATGATAGAGATGGATAGCGTGAGAGTCAAGGAACTCCGTACTGTCAGCGTGACTTGATGATGTCGATAAGGTGTGCAAAAACCCACTTTAGAAATAACTACATAAAGATTTAAACATAAATATACAATGAACGCAATTACTTAACCTCTAGGTCTAGAATAACCCAAGATGAGTTGACATCCCGTTAAAATGAATCAGTTTATGACGAGGTGAAGGAGACAATATATGAGAATGATAAGCATGAAGAAGTTGACACTGGAGCTCATTGGAGATCACCATAATTATGAATAGCACATGACTTATTAAAATGAAATTTCTTTTTGCACAAGTTTTAAGTGATTTATTTTTCGCCGTGTCCATTTCTTTCGACGGTAACCATTACATTAGAAGCAACTCCTATGTATATATTATGCCGTAGCTGTTTGTATTTTCCATAGCGCTAATACCCTTGAGAAAAGTGTAAATGCAATCATTCTCTCTCCTGCAATGAGTAAATAATTGGGCAGACAGGGCTCTTTAACCTTGTTATGGTAAGTCTAAAAAAAGAAAATCTTTAAATTAAAACCTGTAAAACTGACCTTGATTCGCATCCTGATCGAGACAGAGGGGTTGGGTAAATACTACAATGCTGAGATTTATTGAAATTTAGATTTATTAACCACGCCACCAACTCAGAACGTGACACGTTTTGTCTATATTAATATGGAAGACCATAAATCTGTTATGGCACACGACACATGTTTGAATTTTATGGAGGGTCATCCAAAAATTGCCCTTTTCCCTGGGCCCTTGCTGTAATAGATCAATAGACGTTCTGGTTTATCTACACGTATATATAAAGATACAAAGGCTTTTGCATATATTCCCACTCATCCACACGCACTCGTCTAATTCGCACGCACACATACACACGCACACATACACACGCATACACTTTGGTGTACGTGTCGAGCATAGCCCTTTTGCAGAGGGGCATTTTTCCCACGGGTACTTAGCGTAAATGCGGGTGATACTTACTAATTGCTTTAAAGAATAATTCATTCTACGAGCAGACAGTAAGTGAAGAAGAAGAAGAAGAAGAAGAAGAAGAAGAGAGAGAGAGAGAGAGGAGGGAGGGAGAGAGAGAGAGAAACACAAATGAGTAACTGAACGAGGGAGAAAGAGTGACGGATAAGAAAGAGAAAGTGAAGCAGAATGATAGAGGAATGGAAAGAGAAGAGAAAAAGACAATGAATAACAACATTCTTCTTAAAGTTAACAAGACCGAGTGGGCGTTGTTGCTGTTGCTGTTATAGTGTCGATTAAGAATAAGAAGACAAGGATAGTACTTCCTTATGGGGAAGGAAACTTGGAGGCGGAACCCTAGTGCCCAGCTTGTAAGTGATAATCAGAATGGCTACGGTATTATATTGCAGTCAGTGCACCACCTACCTTTTTTCTTTCACGTGATATGATAACAGGTTGCTATGCTATCATCAGTTTTTCATTGGTAAAGTTCAGGCTCCCAGCTTGGTAGTAATGGTCTTAATTTGCTTGCGATTTTTTAAAGGATATATTTTCATTACTGGAGGCTCTCGTGGCGTAACTGTTATCGTCGTAGGAAGTGGACTCGGCTACCCGAGTTCAAAAACTGAACGAAGCTGTTTGCATTTGCAATAGCACAGGTATTCTTGGGAAATATACGAATCCAACTATTCTCGGTAGATAGTTGGACACTCTGGACTCTTTAACCTTGGTATGGCAACTGGTCTAGGAGAAGGAAAACCTCCCAATTCAAACCAGTTGTAAACCTGAAGTTGGATGCACTCTTCCAGGACACGCTACAGGAATTTTCATTATTAAGTGCGAGTCTCATTGGGTGCCCCATTCATTCGACCTTGTGTCACATGTAAGCAAAAAAAAAAAATTAGTAAATTACTATAAACTCATGTACAGAACAAATTTTGAACGTCGAATTTTCTAGTTAAAGATTACTATCGACGTTTACATGAATAACAATTACGCTGCTTTTTAAGTTGAAATGTAATGAGAATGACATACAGAAGCTTTGATTTCAAAAGATTTGACGATTTCATGACTGAAACAAGGATCGACTTATACACGGATCGACTTATACACGGATCGACTTATATACAGATATATAGGGACCTTCTCTTTTATATTAATTTGGTAGCCTCCTAAAAGTTTGTTAATTTTTATTTCATCGTAGAATTAAGAAGAAATAAATACTAGAAAAAGTTATCAAAATGCTTCAAAGAACTTAGTAATTCTTTGACTAGAAAGTAAAAGAATTATATATTTGTATCATTGTTGCTAATTTTAATTTCTATTTATTTTCATATTTTTGTAAATTTTTTTTTATCACAGCTTAGTTGGACCTTCGTATTACAACAGCGAGGAATAGTTCGTGTCGGAAAAATTATCCCCATTTGCATCGGAGAAATAGTGACTAGATATATTTGCTATATATTTTACTAAGCTATGAGGAGACATTGATTTCTAATCGCTCAACACAAATTCATTCCTAATTCTGTTTCTCAGTCTTTCTCTCTTGGTCATATACGTTGTTTTTTTACCAAGTTTTGCTTAGTCTGGCACACAGACCTAATAACTAGATTCATTGATTTTGACTGGATGTCTGCCAATCCAGGGTTATCTTATATCAAGAGTTTAGGGAATCGCATATTCATTGTATGTTCTTATTTACATTTTTGTGTTGTTTTCTTCTTGACTACTTTTTTTTGCATACGGTGCTATCGAATATAATTAATCTTTATACAGATTTATTTGATGGGACTTTAGCATATATTACCACTCTTAGTTCAGAGTAGACCTGGGAGTAATGGCACGGAAGGCGTATTCCACACTTCACGGATCTAGAGAATTGAAGCCTTAGTATCCACTGCAGTTTAGAGTCATACCTTGGATATCCCTCTGGGGGTATTGGTTTACAAATGAGAGAGTCAGCGAATTCTATCCATATCGACAAGCTCACACAGACCTTAGTTTACAGTACCTACTGTAATGAAATAGTGACTGATCTAATATATTTGTTTTTCGGGGTTTTATTTTTTTACACTCGTAAATTTGATTTATTTTTATTCTTAGATGACGCAGGGTTAGTTATAGATATTATCATTATTATTTAACCCTTTGAGAGTTTTTCACATCAGCGTTAGCCGATGGTTTCTCACTGGATTTTGAGTGACAGCAAGTCTTCGCAAGTTTCAAGGACTCTTTTCAGTATTCTGGTCGGTCTTAATAATGCTGTAGTCTGGTTTGTCTTTACTTATCCTCTGATTTTTCAAGTCTTCTAATCCTTTTACCAATACTTTGGGAATTGTTACAAGTGGACCTACCCTAACTGGTATCACTGTCATCTTCGTGTTCCATAGGTTTTTTTTGTTCTCTAGCAATGTCTAGGTACTTATCTCTCTTTTCTCTCTCTTTTATTGTTACTATGCGGTCTGCTGGGACGGCAAAGTTCACTATTCGGCAGGGTCACTTTTTTTGTTGAATATCGCAAGGTCTGAATGTCTGACCGAGATTAAGTGATCTATTTGTATCTCAAAATCCAAGAACTTTGATTCTCATTCCTCAAGACAGATCTCGTGTTGATCATGTGCCACTTATTTGTATGATGAAACTTCAGTTTCTTGAACAATTCTGAGTGGATCACCTTCCCCACCCAGTCATGTCTGTTTTATACTCTTTTCGCACTAATTTACTGCATTCACTTATTATGCGATTGATCGTTTCGTCTCTGTCACCACATTACTTACACTTGCTATTTTGTTGCGTCTTATCTATCGTTTTTTCTTTAATGTAGTTTATCCTCATGGGGTTGTTTAGTGCTGCTATTAGAAGAGATTCATTTTCTCTCTTAAGGTTTCTCTTTCTTAGCCAAGTCCAAGTCTTCTTGTATGAAATTTCGCCTAAATGTCGCTTGAAATGTCCATACTGTGGTTTTTCTTTCCATTTTTGTTTTCTAATCATTTTTGTTCGGTTGATGCTTCTGTTGTTTATATTGTTTCTGATCGCTGAAATCAGTCTTTCTTTATTCTTTTTTTATGTAGCTTTCGAGACATCTTATCGAGGTATTAACTTCAATGCTTTTCTTGACTCATATAGTCTGTCAGCGTCCTCTCTGGTATGTAAGGCCTTATACATCCTCATTAGTTTTTTGTTCTCTAGTACATTTGTTGTGCTTCTCTAGTCCACTTTAAGAATGGTCTAGAGTATTTTATGAGGGTTTTTACCCTTGTGTTTATACATTTGATGAAATTTCTGCTATATAGTTTGGTTTCAAGTAGTTTTCTCGTTCTCTTGAGCAATTCTTTTTCAATTTCTTCTTTCATGTCCGCTTGTTTGATGACGTTCGCTTCCAATATTCCCAAGTGTGTGTAAGTTTCTTTTTTGCGAGCGTTCGGATTTTTTTTTTTTGGAGGGGGGGTTGTTACTTCTATTCCTTCCAACATTTGCCGTTTTCTGCTTTTCATTATTAGCAGGGCACATTGTTTTATGCCAAATCCTATCCCTATATCTTCACTGTATATCCTCTCTGCTTGTATAAGGGTTTTCAATTCTTTTTCAATTTCTTCTTTCATGTCCGCTTGTTTGATGACGTTCGCTTCCAATATTCCCAAGTGTGTGTAAGTTTCTTTTTTGCGATCGTTCGGATTTTTTTTTTTGGAGGGGGGGTTGTTACTTCTATTCCTTCCAACATTTGCCGTTTTCTGCTTTTCATTATTAGCAGGGCACATTGTTTTATGCCAAATCCTATCCCTATATCTTCACTGTATATCCTCTCTGCTTGTGTAAGGGTTTTCAATTCTTTTTCATTTTCGGCAAACAGTTTGATGTCGTCCATGGACATTATATGTATCAAGAAAAGAGGGAGAAAGATGACAGCATTGAGGATTGCGTAGACGCATCAACACAAAAACTCGAGGACTGAATGAAAAAGAGCGAAGGAAAATTACTTACAACAGCCAGTAAGAGTCTTGGAAACATAAGAACAAATAAAAACCCGACAAAAACAAGAAAACAGAAATGGGAAGAGAAACAGCTGTACAGATATTTTAAGCATCAAATCGGCGAGATTGCGCACGGGAAGACCTAGACACGGTTACGATTGGGAAACCTCTTGAGAGAAGATTAATTTTTATTTAATACTAGCACAAAACGATGCCATAAGGATGAATTAAATCAAAGCGAAAATTGATTATACACAACGGAATATCAAGTGTAGGTTATGTGGAGAGAGCAAACGGTTTATCACATTATACGTGAATGCAGAAAAATTGCATAAAAGGAGTACAAGACGTAGCAATATTGGGTAGGAAAGGTGAACTACAAGGAATTGTGCAAGAAATTGAAATTTGAATATACTATCAAATGGTATAAGTACAAACAAGAATCCTCCTTAAAGAATGAAAGTCATAAAATACTCTTGTTCTTTGAAATTCAAACGGATTACCTAATTCCTGTAAGAAGACCAAACGTCGTATTAATCTGTAACAAGAAAAGAACTTGACATCAACATTTTGCCTTTCCGGTGGATCACAGATTGAAAATAAAAGAAAGCGAAAAATTGGACAAATACTTGGATCTTTAAAAAAAACTGTGAACTAAGAGAGTAACTCTAACATCAATTATTGATGGTGTGCTTGGAAAGGTCCCTGAAGGCTTGGAAAAAGGACTGGAGGAATTGAAAATTTGAGGAAGAGTCGAAATCATCAACTCCATGGCATTATTTTGATCGGCTAGAATACACAGAAGAGTTCTGGAGAGCTGAGGAAGCGAGCTACCACTCAGACTCCACTGAAAGACCACGAGATAATGCTGGAGTGCAAAACTTGTAAAGAGAAAAAAAAAATACACAAACCAGGATCCATCCAAAAAATGAGGCAAATAAAATTCTCTGGGATTTTGTGATACAAACGGATCACCTAATCTCGGCTAGAAGACCATATTTCATGCGAATTAAGGGAAGAAAAGAGAAAAAAGATAGAACTTGCAGTTTAGTAGATTTTGCCATTCGGCTCGACCACATAGTAAAAATAAAAGAAAGCAAAAAGATAGACAAATACTAAGACCTTGCCAGAGAACCAAAAAGGAACAATGTAACATGAGTATGACAGTGATAGAAATTGTATTTGGTGCACTTAGAACGGTCTCCAAAGACTTGGAAAAAGGATTGGAACCACTGAAAATCTGAGGAAGAATCGACACCATCCAGACAAAAGCATTGTGATCAGCTAGAATCTGTGAAGAGCCCTGGACACCTGAGGAGACTAGCAGTCACTCAGACTCCAGTGAAAGACCTCTAGCTTGAGCAAAATAGATTGATAAAACAACTCAGGACTAATAATTTATGTTAACAACTCTAGATTTTCTATTTTTTTCTTTTTTTTTTTACTTTTAATTCTTCACTGTGGCAGCTAATTTATAAATTCTAAAAATAAATTCTGAAAAAGGCAACCAGGAAATAAAAAAAAGTAAATGAAAAAATGCAATTTAAGGGTTAGCTTTGATGAAAATAAATCGAATGATTAGCTTGATGGTTAGAAATATTATTTCAAAGGAGGCACATGCTTTTTTAAAGATGTATAAAACGCTAACATTGTTTTCATGCCTGGACTCCAATGTTTAGACATGAATATTGAAGTGTAATATTAAGACTGTAGGGCATACAAAAGAGAGTGACAAAACTAATAAACGAAGTGAAAGATTACAGTTACCAGAAGAGACTGGACAAACAAGGATTTTCTACTTTTCTCGAGAGAAGAATGAGAGGTAATCTAATTGATACTTTCAATATAATGACATTTTTAATCGTGTTAGTGATTTTTCAATATTTCTCAGACTGGAAATTTACTGTCAAGGTAGATTTCATAAACTAAGACAACTAACCCATTGCACTTTTTTTTTTTGCTAATAAAGTATTATAGAATTGTAAAATACCAAAAATAGTAATAATTTTAAAAAATTCAGGATTGAATAGAATAATTTCAGAAATAATTTGAAGAAAAAGGAATTAAGAGGGCACGTTTGGGAACTATCAGATGAGATATTTAACTGAATTTGATCAGTACATAGATATTTTATCCCTACTGTATATGTTCTCGACAAATATTATTTCTTTTTTCAAAGGTTGATATAAGAAGATGATAAAAGTGGAGATGTCCAAGGAATAATAGCAAATAGGTAAATAAATATGTTATTAACCATCTATGAAGAACCGCTGAAAAGTTCTCTGTTCAATCTAGAAGCGATTGGCACTGTTTTTAGTCTTTCCTTTTCTATTTAAAATTAAATTTTGTTGGGTTATTTTTTAGTATCAAAATGTTCTGAGAAACAATGTGCCAAGTATGTTAAACCGCAAGATTGATATGTGAAATGTCGATCATTGTTTTCTTCTTCATGTCTATAAAATTTCAGTATGCTCATCATATATGTATATATATACGAGGATCATTAAATAAGTTTCCAGACTTTTTTTCGTATGGGCACTTTTATTGATAGTGCACACATGAAACTATAGTCCCCTTCGAAGTAATCTCCTCCGGCTGCAATGCACTTGTTGTACCGTTCCAACAACTTCTGGAAGGCCCCATGGAAGTCCTCTTGTGTGAGCGTGTCAATGACCTTCGTCACAGCCTCTTACACCTTCTCCTCAATTGTCTCATAACGACAGCCTCTGAGCTCAGGGAATAACCAAAAGTCACAGGGAGCAAGGTCTGGACTGTAGGGAGGCTGAGGAACTGTCTTGATGCCCATCTTAGTAAAATATTCTGTGACAAGGATGGAATTGAGGGCTGGTGCATTGTCCTGGTGGAAATACCACTGACCCGATTTGAAGAGTGCTGGCATCTTCCCTAGGAATCTCTTCCTGAACTCCCTTAAAACCTCAACATAGTAACCCTAAGCCTAAGCCTAACCCTTTGGTCAATCAACTCTGGTGTTCTGACTTCCTTACTCTTCCAACACCTCTCAACATTCCCCACAGACTCCCCGCCTTCCTTGAATCTCTTATGCCACTCAAAAACTCAGGCTCAATTCATGCAAGATGTTCGAAAAGCAGTCTGAAGCATTCCGTGCGTTTCTGCGGCCTTTTTTCCAAGTTTAAAAAATAATTTTATTGCATATCGTTCTTCTAAAGTGTCCTCACGTCCAGATTGCATTTTTGAAATTCACCGGCTGTGGTAATCAGGCTTTAGTAGGGTGTATTTCAATTGCTGCTGTTCATTTGAAACTGAAAATGATAAAAATTGGTCAGTCATCTCATAAGATGTATAACAATAACATACTGAATTGTCAAGAGTCTATGACAGTTTTAAATGCCTGTGCCAAAAAAATCTGGAAACTTATTGAAGTCACCCCGTACACACACACACTCAAACATATATATATATATATATATATATATATATATATATATATATATATATATATATATATGATATTTCATGGCTGTTGCAACAAAGCAGTAGCGTCTAATTTTATCCCCGTTGACTTTATTCTCTTTCTCTTTCCAGATTATTCCTGGTATGCAAATGCGATTAACAGTTTGATATATTAAAACAAATATAACAAATTTTTAGCTTTGATGATGAAGTTGAAGATTTTTTGAATGAAAACATATTACGAAACTAAGTCTTTTATGATTGTTCAAGAGGGAAACAGAAAAAGTTCAGTTTCCACAAATTTCCAAACAGGAGTCAGATTTTCAAGTTGGTCAAGAATTTTGAAGCTTACGGCACTTGTGAAGATCATAAAGAAACGAGTTCCTCACTATTCGGGATTCCGATTACCCTGTACAATGATATGTATTCAGTGTCTAGTAAGGCTCAAGGCACAATGAGCATCAAATTTGTTTGAAGAATAATGGTTTTGTAACATTGTGTGGTACAGCTAGTGAGGATCAAATTCCTTTCCTTGATGATAGTCTGTAAGACTAAATGGTTCAAATACCAGCTAGCTATATATCGGCATTATTTGTAAATACTCCCAACGGGTGAAGGAAGCCCTCCTGTGTTGTCTTCCAGAGATGTCATTGACATCGTGGCTTTTAATTTGAGGTATTGCCTTAGTTGCTACACTTAACCTGTGGAATAGTGAGAGGTTTCTGTAGGGGACGTTTCTTAAATGAGTATACTTCCTCCCTTGGTTTCAGCATCCGTAGTTTTGAATTTGTAGTTGTACTTCTAGAGTGGTTAACTTACCAAAACTAGAGAACCCAATTTGCCTGATTATTTTAGCCAGAGTTGCGAAAGAAGAGATGGATTCATTCACTTGTGTACATAGACTATATATATATATATATATATATATATAGTCTATGTACACGAGGGAGTATATATATTTATATATATGTGTGTGTGTGTGTGTGTGTGTGTTATCTCAGTACATCTCCTGACCACAGTAGTCAGTAACCCCGTGAAAATCAAACTGATTTCAATGATACTGGTTTGCCAGCTTACAAAAACAAGGTAGAATTTACGACAGGAATTCACTGTAGACGCTTCTGTATAAATTGTAAATTTATTTACTAAGATTAGTTTAAGCTTGCATGTAGCCAATGAAGATCACAGGATAAGAATCAATTTCATGAGTAAGTATCTACAAGACAAGATACAGCGATATCCCTTGCAGACCTGTAATTATGATTTTCTATACACATGTGCGCACATAGAAGCACGTTCTATTACATTCTTCCTTGCTTTTATCTGAGTCTCACATACACATACACACACACAAACTCGCACACACACACACATACTGTCTCTCCCTCCACTCCCCCCCTCTCTCTCTTCAACACATACATACACGTATATACAGAGCTTGTTTGCTGGATCATATAGCTGGGTGTTCTACAACAACGCTAATATTCTTTCTTCCTTTTTTCTTTTCCGCTTTTTTTTTTTGTATTTCCGCTTTAATTATTTTTCTATCTCTCTGTTTTCATAGATCTCCCCAACACATTTACACCCACATAAACACACACACACATACATATATATGTGTATGTGGGTGGGTCGGTGTGTCTTTGTGTGTGCGTGTTCAACAACAACGCTAATATTTTAATTATAAGTCAAACCAATTGTTTCTTATCTCTTTCTTTCTTTCTTTCTTTCTTTCTTTCTTTTTCTGATTTTCACTCTGTATTTCCGCTTTAATTAATATTTTCTTTTCTCTTTTTTTCCATAGATGCCTCCGTTGTGTGTGTGTGTGTGTGCGCGCGCGTGCGTGTGTGTACGCGTGTGTGTGTGTATGTGTGTGTTCGTGTTTCTTTTTCTTCAGTTTATCTTTTTTTTTTTTAATTATTTCAGAATTTGTGTTACTCAGAACTGTTCACAGAAGTGTGTGCTAAATAATGTGCTAAAGAGATTTTCGTTTGAATTCTCGTCTCATTACAGCAAACAGCTGGCCGACACAGAGGACCCAATCCTTTGCCCTCACGCTGTAGAATTCGGTGAATTGCCGAGAATGAAAGAACCGTTGTGAGAAGTGTTAAACGAACAACCAGAAAAACAACATGCAAGTTGAAGCCAGTTTATATCCGGGAGAAATTTTACTTACAAAAAGAACAAAATAACATATTAGAACATTTTGTTTCACATTGAATGTCTAAATTTACGCTTTTGAGATAATTCGGAAAATATTGGATTTATACAGCGGCACATATCAACACGGTTCAGTATCTAAGGAAAATTAAATAAATTCAAACATATATATACACCCAAATCCTCCATCATAAACAAAATGCTTCACAATTTTTAAGCGGAGTAAAGCTGGTTTGAATTCAGAGTTTTCCTTTGGACTAGCTGCCTAACCAAAGCTAAAGAACCCATTCTCCTTTATCATTTACACATAACTGGCAGAGTTTTATATTATTCCCTGAGGGGGTAACTTTGGTCGATACTTTAAAATGTCTTCACTCTCATACAACGCAATTCTGACTCGCAATGCTACATTTCATATATCGCTCACATCTTGTCAGACCTCTGGTCTGACTGATTTATATACCATATTTACCCAATCCCTCCGTTCGGACAAGATATGACACAAGGTCAGTTTTTAAGCGGAGTTTAACAGGTTTGAATTCAGAGTTTTCCTTCTCCTAGACTATTTGCCTCACCAAGGCTGAAGAACGTAGTCTGTCCTACTATTTACCCATAGCTGGAGGGAGAATAATTGGATTCATACCTTTCCCAAGGGGTATTAGTGCTATGTGAAATGCAATCAATCTCATCCAGAATTTGAACTCGTGTCGCTGTGTTCATTTCCTACGACGATAACCATTACACCACGGGCACCTGACTGATTTATATACCAACCACTTCCAGTCACGTGAACCCCTGTAGCACAATCAATTCCAACAGTTGTGTTTGTTGGTTGGAGATCTGTATTCAAACCACACGGGGCGCTATCACCACATTTTTCTACATAACATAGAGAATAGTTGGATTAATCCTTTTTCCTTTCCCAAGAATATTAGCCATGTTTAAGATTTGAACCCGTCCCCAATTTCATTTTCAGTGACGATAACCGTTACGTTAAGCACATATATATATATATATATATATATATATATACTTTGCTATATTTACAAATAAACAGCGCATAATATCATTGATAAAGTATATATACGCTAAAGCGTAGAGATAGAATCACCGACGCATGGTAACTGTCAATTTCTCGCCAATCCTATACTGATTGAATGGGCACTTTTATTGATAGTACACACATGAAACTCTAGTCCGCTTCGAAGTAATCTCCTCCGGCTGCAATGCATTTGTACCGTTTAAACAACTTCTGGAAGGCCCCATGGAACTCCTCTTGTGTGAGCGTGTCAATAAGTTTCCAGACTTTTTCAATATAGATATTACAATTGTCGTAGACTCTTGACAATTCAGTATGTTATTGTTATACATCTTATGAGATGACTGACTAATTTTTATCATTTCAGGTTCAAATGAACAGCTACAGCAGCAATTGGAATACACCCTACTAAAGCCTGATTATCCCAGCTGGTGAACTTCAAAAATGCAATCTGGACGTGAAGGAAGGCGGGGAGTCTGTGAGGGATGTTGAGAGGTGTGGGAGGAGTAAGGAAGTCAGAACACCAGAGTTGATTGGCCAAAGGCTTAGTCTTAGGGTTAGGTTTACTATGTTGAGGTTTTAAGGGAGTTCAGGAAGAGATTCCTATGGAAGAGGCCAGCAATCTTCAAATCGGCTCAGTGGCATTTCCAGCAGGACAATGCCCCAGTCCACAACTTCATCGTTGTCACAGACTATCAAGACAGTTCCTCAGCCTCCTTACAGTCCAGACCTTGCTCCCTGTGACTTTTGGTTATTTCCTAAGCTCAGTGCCTGTCGTTATGAGACAATTAAGGAGATGAAAGAGGCTGTGACGAAGGTCATTGACACACTAACACAAGAGGACTTCCATGGGGTCTTCCAGAAGTTGTTGGAACGGTACAAGTGCATTGCAGCCGGAGGAGATTACTTCGAAGGGGACTAGAGTTACATGGGTGTACTATCAATAAAAGTGCCCATACAAAAAAAGTCTCGAAAATTGTTTAATGATCCTCGTATATATAACAAAATTTTTTAATGATCCTCGTATATATTTCAACAGGTGTATGAGTTATTATTTGACTACAAAAATTACTCATATTACCACTTGTGAAACTTGGTTGTCATTACATTACAAAAGGGTTCATTTATAACTTCAACATTAAGAAAATTTAGACGAATGATCGATATAAAGATTTCAAGTAACAACCTAAATAGTTTCTCCTTCAAAGTAATCCCCCCTCGAGTCTAATGCACTCTGATATCCTTCCCTTGCCCTATTCACTGCTGGAAGATTTCTACAGTGATGTCCCTCAATTCCACTGCTACGGACCTTTTGATGGTTCCTAATAAGCCTTCAAAACAGGTCCCCTTGATGATCCCTTCAGCTTGGGCATAAGAAAACCGTCACACGGAGCAAGATTAGGTGAATAGGGATGTTTTCTTGTATGACAATGTTTCTTTTGTCTAGTAACTTCCGGATACTGAGTATACTTCTGGCCAAATCTTCAGAAATAATCTTCCAAATAATGACAATTTTCATGAGCAGCTGACTTGCAATCATTTGAACAGTCAACTGACGATCGCCCCTCACCAACAGTCTTAAATTCTCGACGTTGATCTCGGTCGTGTTTCTTGAATTATCTTTTACCCCCTGGCGACCCACTTTGAACCTTTTGTGCTATTCAAAATGCTTATGCGTGACATGGTATTTTCTCCACGCAGTTGCAGAAGCATTTAAAATAATTGCGACGAAAGTTTTCCGAACCAGAGCAAAAGTTCAGGTAAATTCGTTCCTGAGTGCTCATAGTTGAACGACCTAAAAAGAAGTGTAAATAAAAATGAAATTGTTACAGAAAACTAAGATTGCAGTTATATACCCCAAAGATATCATATTAAATGATAACAGAATCTATCCATCCCTCTTTCGCTCATAGCTCACACAGCACACTCCGTCCTGTTGATTTTCAGACAGACCGCGTTTATCATCCACATTATTTATTAGTAAAATAATCCTTTTTTTTTACTTAATCGGAGTTTGTTTGTAAGATTAGAATAGATCTTTGACAATATTAATCTATCCTTCAATTTGTTATTCTAATCCGTAAATTAAAACTGCAAGTGGTGAAGATCAGTCAAAGCTGAGTGCGGTTAACCATATTGTATATGTCTGCATTTTGCGGTTGTTCACATCCTGCACCTAGGAGAGGACATATCTGCATAATTATGTTACAGTTATTTGAATTAGTTGACATTACACGTCGCTACTCTCACTTCTACTAACCTCATTCACGTTCCGTTGCGAGTTGACGTCGTCATATCACTTTCGCTTGTCTGGCTTTTGATGAACATAAAAGAATAGATATGCACAGATCTTAACTCTTGAAATAGGCCTTACGGTTTATTTTCTTTTAAGAAAACGATTTAATGTGTTTTATCTTTTGCGTAAACGAGAAGGAAATAAACTATGAAGACGGCGACATTATCGTATATCTTCGCGAAAGTAGAAGTTTAAGGTCTTGAGCATTAGATATAAAAGAAGACACTTTGATTATCTAAGGGTAAAATTAAATAAACTAACTGAAAACCCAATCAATGGACAAGATTTGGTGTTAGTTCTTGTGGAAGGCTTAGAGGAAACCTTTTGTTTATATAACAGATCATAAATTTGAATTACGTATTTGTTTGAACGTTATTACCGAGATGAGTGGCGCGTTTAGTGTAACGGTTATCGTCGTAGGAAATGGAATCAGTGACCGGAGTTCAAAATCCTGAATGTGGCTGTTAGCATTTCACTTCAAGTTGATGCCCTTGTAAAAGGCAGGGATCCATCTTTTCTACCACTAGCTATGGTTAAAATGGTAGGATAGGCAGGGTTCTTTAGCTTTGGTTAAGCAACTAGTCAAGAAGGAAAACTCTGAATTCATACCTGCAATAATCCGCTTAAATATTGACTTTGTGTCACATAATGTCTGTAGTGGTAATTTACTAAGCTTTTTGCTTAGATGTGGCACAAGGCCATATGAAAGGGGCACCCAATGAGACTCGAACTCACTCGTGTAGGTTTGCTAGTCGAGCTTGCTAACCATTACACCACCAAAGGCGCTTATAATGTCTGCAGTGATGGGTTTGGTAAATATATACTTTTAAGCTGAACTTTGAATCCTATTTAATTCTTATATGGGGGCATTTCAGAAATTATTTCAAGTACCAAGACTTGTAGTTTGATTTGTCTTTGTTTAATGGCATATCAACATTCGTGGGTCTTCTAATGCCAAAGTCACCCTTTTAGAGGAACTGTAGTGGTACAATTTAACCCATAGCTAAGAATAAAGGCCATGTAATCCATTAAGCTTTGCGTAGTCTGTCACGCAGGCCTTTGGTTTCTTAAAGTACCTGGTTTCCTACTGGGCCATCCATCTAAGTATGTATTTACCCAAATGATCAGCCAATGATTTAAGATCGATTTTTATGCAGAGTAATGCTGGTAGAATTCAGTGTTTACCTTCTCCTAGACAAGTTGCATAACCAAGGGTAAAAAACACAGGCTGCACTACTATTTGACCTTAACTGGAAGATTACAAATGGTTTCATATTAAGTACATTATGGTGGTATAATGGTTAGCAAGCTAGACTAGCAAACCTACACAAGTGAGATTGGGTGCCCCATTCATATAGCCTTGTGCCGCATCTAAGCAAAAAGCTTAGTAAATTACACAAGTAAATTAGCTGAGCCAGTACATCCTTGTTTAAATTCGAGAAAGATACTTTTAGCGTGACTTGACTGTAGTGATTGACTAAGCTTTGCCAAGATATTATGACACACAAGACGCAGGTTGCTTACAACATATGATGTTGCGTAAAGGTCACTCATTTAACCGCTGAAGAGGCTAAGTGTTGCTTACCTTTGGTGATTTAACGGGAACCGTTGATTTTACAGTGGTTCGACCGTAAGTTTGAGACCATTGGGTTTATGGCCTCCTATTGGACATTGTCCTTACTACAAATGTAAACAGGGTGACGCAGCCATACTGAAGTCCTTTTTTTCTTGTGATCCGAAAAAATGGTCACACACACACACACACACACACACACACACACACACACACACACACACACACACACACACATATATATATATATATATATATATATATATAAATATATATATATATATGTAGTTGGGCAGCAGTCCTTCGTTTAAGCTGGTTTGTTTAAATGATAAAGACACTTGTTATCTATATAATTTTATAACCTGAGAACCTCTTTGGTTTTAGATTGGAGTTGGCAGATGAATTTCCTGAAATTTTCCTTTGCGCTTTCGGACCCTTCATAGGCCATCATCAGGTTTTGCTTTTTTTTGCAAATGTAAAGAATGTTTTTTTTTTTTAAGTTTTTTAAATTACGATAAATATCTTTATACTTGGATACATAAACATATAGTTGGATTAAACCGAAATAGTAAGAAGTAGGCTAACAGGATAATTTTTTGGAATTTTAATGACACCAAACAAATCTAAAACAGAACGTTATCAACGGAAAAAGATATTCTAAATTACAAAGAAAAAATGTTTTGTACTTGGATGTATAGACATATAGACGCTTTAAACTAAGATAGTTAGAAGAAGGTTAATATTTATAAATTTTGGTATTCTAATTGGATCATAAAAATTTAAAACAGAATGCTATCAACAGAAATAGAATATTTCAAAACTTTCTATCTTTTTCATTCCGTTTAATGACTTATCTAATATATATATATATATATATATATATGTGTGTGTGTGTGTGTATATATATATGTGTATATATATATATATATATATATATATATATATATATATATTAATTTGGTTCCTGACAAAGAAATTCTTAACTCGATATTTGTTTTATATCGTGAGATAAAAACATACTGATTTAGTTTAGCCATTTCTACGGACAAGGCTCTTGTTTACCACTATTTATATTTTTCAGAGAACTCTCGCTAAAACTTACAAAGGTTTTAAATTTTCAAATAAATAATATTTTAAAAAACAGCAGAAGGATCCCATTAGTTTCCTCAAATAATTCTGTTTCTTTCGTTTTTCTTGTCGTCTTTGAGTTATACGATGTGAGACAGACATAATCCATTTAGTGAATTATAGTAAGATTACGTTTTAACTGTAAGTCCCTTGAAAGAAATATAATCTTCACAGAAAAAAATATCTTTAATTTGTCGGTTTATAAATGTTTTGCTAAATAGTCTTAGAGTTATAACCAGTAAAATTATTTTTCAAATTTTCTTTAGCGTGTTGGCATCGCTTTTAAAATAAAATATCTAAAGATTGCTTTAAATAAAACTGCGGAATTTTTGTTAGAAGCAATACACAACACGATGCACTACAAATGTAGATTCAACGAAAATACAAATTATTCATTTTCTTCTAAGTAGAAACCGCTTTTTGACAAACTTTATAATTATAATATTATTCCGAAGAAAACTTTATTTCCCAACGGGACCAATTTTATAACTGTTTTCAAGAGAGGATGACTGAGATTTTGAGTCAAAAGAAACTGAAAAACACTCATTTGTACGTGGATGGCTATTTTTGTCAAAATTTATTAGATGAAGCATTATCATTTTTTATCTAGTTTTTCTTTCATCATATATTTTATATGCCCTGAAGAAGAGTAAAAGATATCTGAGGTAAGAAACTAAACTTTATTCAGTGGTGAGGCTCCAATTCTTAAGCTATGGGGAGTATGAAGTCATCCCTAAATTACAATTACTCTCAGTTCCACTTTGACTCAGAATGTTAGTAACTGTTACGGTCCTGTAAATGGGCCAAATATAATTGTTTGGTAATTATTAGTACAAGGTAAGTATATTTGATACCATATAACAGATTGAAAATTATTTGTATTAACAATAATTGCTTGAAGCAATATTTGTTTACCAAGGTTTAGTATTAATATTTACTTAAAACCATATAATAGCTTGCACATTATTGGTGTTAGTTAAGAATACTTGAAGCAATATAACTGCGCCCAAATAAATGATTATTAAGTCGAAATAGTTGCCTGAAATCATATAATTGTTTGTAAATTATTTGTATAAGATTGGATTACTGGAAACCATATAAATGGATAGACCAATGATTATTGAATAGAAATAGTTTCCTGAAAACATGTAACTAAGCATTAATAATTAGTACTACATTGGAATACTCGATCGTATAACTGTATAAACAAATTATTATTATTATTTTACTCTTTTGAGAGGTTTTCACACTGGGGTTAGCTGATGGTTTCTGACTGGAGTCTAAGTGATAGCAAGTCTCATCAGGTCTCCAGGACTCTTCTCAGTTTTCTAGCCAACCATAGTAATACTGTTCTCTGGGGGTCTCTTCTTGTCCTCTAATTTCTTAGTTACTAATCCTTTGGAGATTGTTCCAAGTGCAGCAATTACAATTGATATCACCGCCACCTTAATTTTCCATAACTTTTTTTTGTTCTCTAAAAAGGTCTAGATATTTATCTCTCTTTTCACTTCCTTTCAATTTTAATTTGTGGTCAGCCATGACAGCAACGTCCATTATACGACAGGTTCTCGTCTGGCCGAGATTAGGTGATCTGTTTGAATCTCAAAATCCCAGAGAACTTTAAGTCTCATTCTCCAGGACATAATCGAATTGTGCATATTTTACTTGTTCATATGGTCAACTACCAATTTCTTGCACAATTCCGAGTGGATTACCTTCCCCGCCCAGTCGTGTCTAGTCTTATACTCTTTTAGCGTTAATTTGCTGCATTTGCCTATTATCTGATTGATCGTATTGTCTTTATCACCACATAACAAAGATTTGCTATTTTGTTGCGTGTTATCTGTTTTTGCATTAGCGTAATTTGTCCTTATGGCGTTGTTTTGTGCCTATTATTATTCCTTACGCATTTTCACATCAACATGAGCTGATAGTCATTCGCTGGAGTCTTAGTGACAGCAAATCTCCTCATGTCTCCAGGACACTTCTCAGTATTATAGCCGACCTCAACAATGCCGTAGTTTGGATGATCTCAATTAATCCTCTGATTTCCGCTCTTCCATTCCCCTTACTAATCATTTAAGGATTGTTCCAAGTACACCAATTAGGATTAGTATCACTGTTACATACATGTTCCATTGCTTTTTTTTTTTAGTCCTCTGGCAAGTTATGTATACTTCTCTCACTTTTCACCTTCTTTGAAGTTCAGTTATTAATATTTTACTCTTTTGACAGTTTCTTACATCAGCTTAAGTGACAACAAATCTCCTCAAGTTTCCAGGACCCTTCTCAGTATTCTGACGGATTTTAATAATGCTGTTGTCTGAATGATCTCTACTTATCCTCTGATTTCTAAGTCTTCTAGTCCCTTTATCAAGCCTTTGGGGACTCTTTCGAGCGCACCAGTTACAATTGGTATCAATGTTACCTTCATGTTCCATAGTTTTATTTAGTTCTCTGGTAAGGTCTTGGTACTTATCTCTCTTTTTGTTTTCTTTTATTTTTACTTTGTAGTCTGCCGGGACGGCAAAGTCCACTATTCGGCTGGATCTCTTTTTTGACGATTATCATTAATTCTGGTTTCTGGCCTAGATATGGTGGTTCTGAGTTGTGGATATACCACTTATTCATATGATCAAATTAAGCCGGGAGAGCAAAAACCACTGCTCGGCAAGTTCTTTTTTTATTACTAGGTCTGATCGTTTGGCCGAGATTTGGTGATCCATTTGTATCTCAAAATCCCATTAGAGTTTGTGCATCTCATTCTCCAGGACAGATTGTGGATTGTGCATATACCATTAGTTCGTACGGTCAAATTTCTATTTCTTGCACAATTTCCTGTGGATCACTCTGCCCACCCAATCGTGTTTAGTCTTATACTCCTTCTGTGCTAATTTGCTACATTTGCTTATTATGTGATTGATCGTTTCGTTTCTATTACTAAATAACCTACATTTGCTATTTTGTTACGTCTTATTAATTCTTGCTCTGATATGATTTACTTTTATGGCGTTGTTTTGTGCTGCTATTAAAAGAGATTCTCTCTAAAGGTTTCCCTTTCTTAGTTACATCTACGTTTTCTCGTGTGAGATGTCGCTTGTTAGTCGCTTAAGACATCCTTACAGTTGTTTTTCTTCCCACTTTTGTTTTCTGGTTACTTCTGCTCTGTTGATCGTCGTGTTGTCAGTATTGATTCTAGTAGTTGTAAAAAGTCTTTCTCCGCGCTTTTCTATGTTGTCTTCAATTCGTTGTATTCATGCGTCAACGCTATCTTCAATGCTGGTAAGTCATCTTCTTGTCTGTCAACGTCATCTCTGGGATGTAATGCCATATGTATGGTCATTAGTTTTCTTGATCTCTGATCCGTTTGTTTAAATTCCTCTCTGGTCCATTTCAAGAATGGTCCCGATAATCTTACGAGGGTAGAAGGTTCCTGCTACATAGTTTGGTTTGGAGTAGCTTTCTTGTTCTCCTTAAATACTCTTTTTAATTTTTTCTTTCATCTCCACTTCTTTGATGGTGTCAGCTTTCAATATTACCAAGTATTTGTACGTTTCCTTGTCTGCGAGCGTTCTTATTTTTTCTTGATTTGGTAGTTCGTTTCGCGCCTTTCATTATTAGCATGGTGCATTTTTCTATGCCAAATCCCATCCCTACGTTCTGATTGTATATTATCACTGCTTGCATTGGGGTTTTCAGTTATCTTTCGTTTGTGGAAAACAATTTGATGTCGTCCATGTACATTAATATTTTTTTTCGATGTAGTTAGTTTATATTCATCGGTGCATTTCCCGAGTTCGTGGTTGAGTGTTATCATCGCGTTAACAAAGAGTAATAGTGATAGCGCATCTCCCTGAAAGATTCCTCTTTGGATTTTCACCTCAGCTAATCCTTTTATTATTATCATTATTATTATTTGTAATTTTTAGTCTTACTTTCTTTTTACAAATCTTCACTGTGTCCTCACAGAGAAGGTAGTACTTATATATATTCCATGTGTCTGTGGTTTTTGCTGTCTCTTTCTTATGTTATTTTCCCACTACATTGACCGTACCCTTCAAAGGAGATGAGCTTTCTACAAAGCACAATCTTTTGAATTTCATATAGGCTGGTTATTCCAGGTAATTTGTTAATGCGTTTATTTCTTTCTGTCTTGATCATACCTAGAGCTCCCGCTATTATTGGCATTTATTATTTGCTCATTTAGAGTTTTTCACATCAGTGTTAGCTGATGGTTTTTCACTGGAGTTTGAGTGATAGCAAGTCTTCTCGAGTCTCCAGGTCTCATTTCAGAATTCTGGCCGTTCTCGGCAGTGCTGTCATTTGGATAGTCTCTACCTATCCGCCAACCTCCAAGTCCTCCAGGCCCTTCAATAAACCTTTAGTTATTGTGTCTAAAGCACCAATCACAATTGGCACAATCGTCACCTGCATGTTCCACAGCTTTTTCAATTCTCTAGCAAGGTCTTGGTACTTATCCTTCTTTTCACTTTCCTTCAGATTTATTCTGTGGTCCGCTGGGACAGCAAAGTCGACAATTTTGCAGATTCTCTTTTTTTTTGTTGATTATTATGAGGTCTGGTCTTCTGGCCGGGATTAGGTGATCCGTTTGTAAGTCTCATAGGAGTTTATGCGTGTCATTTTCTTGGACATGTGCAGTGTCGTGCAAATACCATCTGTTAGTTTGGTCAAATTTAAATTTCTTGCACATTTCCCCGTGGATCATCTTGCCGACCCAGTCGTGTCTCGCCTTATACTCCTTCTGTGCTAATTTGCTGCATTCGCTTATTATGTGATTGATCGTTTCGTCTCTGTCACCGCATAGCCTCCATTTACTGTTTTGTTGCGACTTATTTATTCTCGCTTTGATATGATTTGTCCTTATGGCGTTGTCCTGTACAGCTATTAGGAGAGATTCCGTTTCTCTCTTAAGGTTTCCTTTTCTTTGCCAAGTCCAGGTTTTCTGGAGTGAGACGTTGTTTATTAGTCGTTTAAAGCGGCCATAGAGTTTTTTCCTCCCATTTTTGTTTCCTAGTTGTCATTCTATCGTCTATCGTGTTGTCCGTATCGTTTCTGATGGCTGTAACTAGTCCTTCTTCGTGTTTTTCTATGTTGTCTTCGTGCCGTTGTATCGATGCGTGAACGCTGTCTTCGATGCTGGCAAGTTCTCTTCCTCCCTCTTTTCTAGATACATATAGTCTGTGAACGTCGTCTCTGGGATGTAATGCCTTATGCATAGTCAATAGTTTTCTTGTTCTTTGATCCTTTTGTTTAAGTTCATCTCTGGTCCACTTGAGGAAGGGTCCCGAATATCTAACGAGGGGCACAGCCCAAGAATTTATTCCTTTGATGAGGTTTCTGCTGGAGAGTTTTGTCTCGAGTAGTTTTCTAGTTCTCCTAAGATATTCTTTTCGGATCTTGTCTTTCATTTCCACTTGTTTGATGGTGTCAGCCTCCAAGATACCCAAGTATTTGTAGGTTTCATTTTCTCCGAGCGTTCTAATTTTGTCGTGATAGTTCCATTCCATCAGTCATATGTTATTTGCCACTTTTCATGACGAGCATGGCACATTTTTCTATACCAAATTCCATTCCTATGTCCTGACTGTATATTCTAACTGCGTGTATGAGATTCTTCAGTTCTTTTTCATTTTTTGCAAATAGTTTAATGCCACACATGTACATCAGTTGATTGATCTTTTCTTGCGATGTGCTAAGTTTGTATGTGGCAGTGTATTTTCTGAGTATGTGGTTAAGTGACATCACAGCTATTATGATTAGTAAGGGTGATAGTGCATCTCCTTGGAAAATCCCTCTTTGGATTTTTGTTTCAGCTAAGCTTCTTCCTCCTACTGTCTATTATTATCATTATTCACTCATTAGAGCTTTTCACATCAGCGAAAGCCGATGGCTTTTCACTGAAGGCTGAGTGACAGCAAGTCTCCTCAAGTCTCCAGGACTCTTCTTAGTATTCTGGCAGTTCTTAACAATGCTGTCGTTTGGATGGTTTCCACTCGTCCGCCAACCTCCAAGTCCTCTAGTCCCTTTAGTAATCCCTTAGTTACTGTTCCAAACGCACCTATTACAATTGGTATAATTTTCACCTGCATGTTCCACAGTTTTTTCAGTTCCCTTGCAAGGTCGAGGTATTTATCCTTCTTTTCACTTTCTTTCTGTTTTATCCTGTGGTCTGCCGGGACAGCAAAGTCGACTATTTTGCAAGTTCTCTTTTTTTGCTGATTATTATTAAGTCTGGTCTCCTGGCCGGGATTAGGTGATCCGTTTGTATATCAAAGTCCCATAGAGGTTTATGCGAGTCATTTTCTAGGACAGGTGCTTGGTTGTGCATATACCATTTGTTAGTATGGTCGAATTTAAATTTCTTACACATTTCCCAGTGAATCACCTTACCGACCCAGTCGTGTCTCGCCTTATATTCCCGCTGTGCTAATTTGCTGCATTCGCTTATTATATGATTGATGGTTTCATCTCTGTCGCTACATAACCTGCAGTTGCTATTTTGTTGCGTCTTATCTATTCTCGTTTTGATATGATTCGTTCTTATGGCGTTGTCCTGTGCTGCTATTAGGAGAGATTCTGTTTCTCTCTTAAAGTTTCCTTTTCTTAGCCATGTCCAAGTTTTGTCGTGTGAGGTATTGTTTATTAGTCGTTTAAAGCGCCCATAAAGTTGTTTTCCTTCCCATTTTTGTTTCCTAGTTACTGTCATTCTGTTGTTCATCGTGTTCTCAGTTTCATGTCCGGTGGCTGTAATGAGTCCTCCTTCGTGTTTTTGTATATAGTTTTCGAGTCGATGTATGGATGTGTCAACACTGTCTTCAATGCTGGCAAGTCCTCTTCCTCCCTCTTTTCTAGATACATATAGTCTGTCAACGTCGTCTCTGGGATGCAATGCCTTATACATTGTCATTAGTTTTCTTGTCCTTTGGTCCATTTGTTTACGTTCCTCTCGGGTCCACTTGAGAAAGGGTCTGGAATATCTAACGAGTGGTACAGCCCAAGTATTTATTCCTTTGATGATGTTTCTGCTATTGAGTTTTGTCTCGAGTAGTTGTCTGGTTCTTCTGAGGTATTCTTTCTGGATTTTTTCTTTCATTTCTGCTTGTTTGATGGTGCCAGCCTCCAAGATGCCCAAGTATTTCTAGGTTTCGTTTTCTGCGAGTGATTTTATCTTATCCTTGTTTGGTAGTTCTATTCCGTCAGTTAGATGTCGTTTGCCACTTTTCATTACAAGCACTGCACATTTTTCTATACCAAATTCCATTCCTATGTCCCAGCTGTATATTCTAACTGTGTGTATTAGGGTTTCCAATTCTTTTTCATTTTTTGCAAAAAGTTTGATGTCGTCCATGTACATTAAATGATTAACTTTTTCCTGTGATCTACCAAGTTTGTATCCGGCTGTGCATTTTTTGAGTATGTGGTTAAGTGGCATCATGGCAATAATGAATAGTAAGGGTGATAGAGCATCTCCTTGGAAGATCCCTCTCTGGATCTGTGCTTCAGCTAATTTTCTTCCTCCTGCTGTCAGTTCGACTCTCCAGGTTTTCATAGTTTTGTCGATGAAGTTTATGATTTCATCTGATATTTTGTACATTTGTTGGCTGTTTATTATCCAGCTATGCGGAACCATATCATATGCCTTCTTGTAGTCAATCCAGGCTATAGCTAGATTTTTCCGTCTTGTCTTGCTCTCATCTAGGATGTGTTTATCTATGTAGAGTAATTCTGCTGTGCCTCTGGATCCTTTGCAGCATCCTTTCTGTTCGTCAGGGAACAATCCGCAGCTTGTTAGAAAGTGGTAAATCTCTTCCCTTATCTGTGCTGTTAATATTTTACAAATCATTTGTAGGCAAGTTATGGGTCTGTAATTGTTGGGGGCGGTTCCTTTGTTTGGGTCCTTTTGTATCAATGTGGTCCTTCCTTTAGTCATCCAATCGGGTAAGTGCGCTATTTGTAGGCATTTGTTCATTTCTAATACTAGTCTGTCGTGAATTGAGGTGAACTTATTGAACCAGAAACCATGTATTCCATCATGGCCTGGCGTTTTCCAGTTTGATACCCTTTTAAGTGTCGTTCTGAGTAAATCAGTGTGTATTCCAGCTTTCAGGCCTTCTTCGAGTTATTCTAGTTCTTTTGTGATATGGTTTATCCATTCAGCCTTTACATTATGTTGCTTTGGTTGCCATATTTTAGTCCAGAATCGTTCTGTTTCTTTCGCATTCGGCTGTTGATGTGTTTTATTGTTATCCCCTCCCAATTGTTGATAGAATTTCCTTTCATTGTTCTGGAATGTCCTATTTTGTTTGTATTGTTTTACCCTTTGTCGATATCTCTTTAACCTTCCTTCTTTCGCTAATACTTTCTGGTGTGTTTCCTCAAGTTGTACCGTAAGTTTTTCCTGTGTTGTATTCTCTTTCCTATTTATTTCAGCGTTTTTCTTTTGTTTTACCACTTTCATTTGCTTTCGTAGGTTTTTTATCTGAGTTTCTTGTCGAAATTCCCATCCTGGTTTTGACTTTGCTTTCATGTTTTATTATTATCATTATTATTTACTCCTTGATAGTGTTTGTCATCAGTTTTAGCTGATTATTTTTCACTGGATTTGAATGACAGCAAGTCTTCTCAAGTCTTCCGGACTCTTCTCAGTATTCTGGCCATTCTCAGTAATGCTGTAGTTTGGATGGTCTCCACATATCCCCCAACTTCCAAGTCCTCCAGTCCCTTTAATAATCATTTAGTTACTCTACCAAAAGCACCAATCACAACTGGTATAATTGTCACCGTCATGTTCCATAGTTTTTTTCCCATTCGCTAACAAGGTTAAGGTACTTATCCTTCTTTTCACTTTCTTTCAATTTTACTCTATGGTCAGCCGGTGTAGCAAAGTGCACAATTTTGCTAGTACTCTTTTTTTGCTGATTATTATTAGATCTGATCTTCTGGTCGAGATTAGATGATCCATTTTTATGTCAAAATTGCATAGGAGTTTGTGTGTCTCATTCTCCAGGATAGATGCTGCCTAGTGTATATATTATTTGTTCGTATGGGCAATTATTATTATTATTATTATTATTATTATTATTTGAGAGTTTTCACACCAGCGTTAGCTGATGGTTTTCCTCAGAAGTTTGAATGACAGCAAGTCTCCTTACGTATACATAACTCTTCTCAGTATTCTGGCCAATTTAACAATCCTGTAGCTTGAATGGTCTCCACTCGTCCTCTTATTTTCAAGTCCTCCATCCCAATATAAATCCTTTGGTGTCTGTATCGAGCGCACCAAGTACAATTAGTACCACCGTTACTCTCATGTTCATGTTTTTAGTTCTCTAGCAATGGCTGGGTACTTAGTATTACTATTATAAAATAGAAAGTGTAATAAAAAAGATTCTAATGGAACACTGAAAATATAGTTATGTTTGCAATTAAATATAAACAAATAAATCAAATTTTGACGTTAATTAACCCAGAAGGGATAGATATGTCGTTAAATAAATTAACGAAATCATATTGTTTATTACGCTCTGGCTGTTTTCTGTTTTACATTCGTTCAGCAAACAGATTGAAAATAAGATGTAAACTCTAATAGGAAAAATTGTAAATCTAAAGAGGAACGAAACACCAAAATCTCTAGTAGGAATGTTTTCCAACGACAAACAACTTTTGGCCATTCTAAAGCTAAAATTTGATGAATTTCTCATTGATCTTTAAACACCTTAGTCATGCCTTATCCATCCTTATATTTATATTCCAATATTTACTCATTCCCTGCTCTTTAATTATTCTTGGGGTTGTAATGGTTAAAATACTGGACTTCGGAATCGTAGTACGTGAGTTAGAACCCCAGTTGCGCTATTACATTCACTTTCGGACAAATACCCTTGGGAAAGGTATGAACCCTCTTATCTTCCCATTTATGGGTTAAATAATACCATTACTGTCCTTCTACAAAAGGATGGTTTCGGCATTAAATAATCCGAGCAGGTTGATGAGAAATTATATTACCGTAACATTTTGCAGAGTAGTGGCCAATTTGGCCTCATTTGGGATAAATCGCGTTACCCACCCCACTAAAAAATCGACAGGATCATAAAAATCAACTAAAAGACTTAAAAAAAAGTAATAACTTGCTCTTTCCTGATTCCTAGAAAAAGGTATTTGATTGAAATATCTAAAACTCAGTGATTACATATAATTCATCATACCATGAAATACTTAATCATATATATAATTATATATATATATATATATATATATATATATATATATATATATGAGGTATAATCAAAATCTGTACACTTTTTCAAATTCTTAAATATCTTATTTAATATTTAAATGAATATGCTGGCACATCTAAGCAAGCTATATATATATATATATATATATATATATATATATATACACATACACACACACATACGTACAAACTCACACACATACACACATTATATATATATAAATATATATAATCGAGTGATAAATTCCAGGCGTCTAGACGACTGTCTAGAAGAATCAGTGTAAAATATTGCTACTTTATGACAAGCAGTTCCGATATTGTTTTTTAATAAATGTTTTTCTCCAGACAGAATTTCGGGAGTGAAGTCTTCTCCAGTCTCATATCTCTGCGACTTTTTTTTTCCTCACACTTTATAGATTAAGAATTCATCTAATCGGTTATATTTGGGGATGTAGTGGGTATTTAAAAAATACAATGGTGCAGCTCGACACAAAATATAAGAGAAATTTCGGAGGTGCTTCAACCAATAGGAAATTCGTTGGAATGAATGTGTTAAATGCCAAAGAGACTAAATGGAAGAAAATGCTTATATCATTGTTCCTTTCAGTCTCGGTAAATAAAGTTTCAATCCCGCTACTTTTTGAAAATATTATATATATATATATATATATATATACATACTTGTTCTTATTACACTGTAAGCAGAAATTATGTTGTTATTGTAACATGTAACTTGTATCCACTCAGACGAGAGAGAGAGAGAAGAAAAGAGAGAGTGGGAGAGAGAGATGAAAGAAAGAGAAACAGGAAAGAAAGAGAGGGGTGAGAGAGAGAGAGAGAGAGAGAGAGAGAGAGAGAGAGAGAGAGAAAGAAGTAACTAGGAAAGTATAACTACTTCATCTATTTCTTTTACCTAACAGTTCCTTCTTTGACAATTGTCTTTTTATAATTCAGTATTTCCTCTTTTTGTTATTTTGCTTCTTTTCTTTTTTCAAATTTTCTTTCCTTTAATTTATTCTCTTTGCACAAATCCCATGTTTGCTTTCTTTCTTTCTGCTAACTCATTATATTTAAAAAGATTTCCGTCGCTCGATGTTCCTGGGTTCTGAACACGGTCATCCGACTAGCACCGTTATCTCAAACCGCTAGACAATATGAAAATAATCCTATCATTTATGAATGGAACTATGTTAGTAATAAAATAATCTATTGTAAAAAAAGACTGAAGGAAGAAAGGAAAAAAAGGAGGAAAGAAATACTATTGGGGGAGAACTAGAGAAATAAAAAAGTAAGAGTTATACGAAAAGAGGTAGGAAAAGAGAGAGGAAAAGAAAACAGGGGAGGGAGAATTTCAGAAGGTGGTTTTTAATTTCAATGAATGTCAAAGAGTTCTAATTCCTTCTATCCAATAAAAACAATTCCTGGCTTACATAATTTTGTTCTCCTCTTCCAAGATTCTGAGATGACAATAGAAAAATGTAAGAGCTTATGGTTATTAAACATCACTTAATCCTAAATCTACTGGTGAAAAACTTTCTGTAATGGATCTATCGAAATAAACAAGGATCAAGTCAGTTCAGGATTGACGTTATTCTCATTCCTCTTCCGTTAAAGAATTTAGAGTAAATTCTTTAACAGGCAACATTTATTCACATTCTCAGAATAGGTGCTGTGACTCCTCGTCTAAAGGGGTTATTATTTTTCCTCCCTTGTGCAAAACAAATAAGCACGATTGACTCACATAGAGGAGCTTTGAGGAAACACTTAGAGCTTTGACTTTTCGCAATACATGACCTCCTAATTTAAAGATACTAATATTCATATCATATTCATATTATACTCCATGCTTCACTTTTGAATATTAATCTGATTAAGACTGCGATTCAGAAATTGCTTCTTTTAAAAATTCGTTATTAAGATTCGTTACATCTCTTTCTCTCGTTCGGGTGTTCTGGGTATGACACTCAGTTACAGCTGATGCTGAGGCTTCAGTTCTGATGATCTGGGGAGTGTGGAGTACCTCTTTATTGCCATTACTCCCAGACCCACTCTGACCCGGAGTGATAGTACCTGTTTGCATGCTATCTATGGGTAAAATAGATCTGTTTAGAAATTATTCGTATTCGATGGAGCCTAGTTAAAAAAAAAAACATTGAAAAACAACTACACAAAAAAATGTATATATGAACGTAGCATGAACGCGAATCACTAACCTCTAGGAATGAAATAATCCCAGACGGGTTGACAGGTCGTTAAATCAATCAATCAATTTGGCTTTGATCAGTTTTTGAACAAGTTGAAATAAATTGAAGCCTGCATAATTCCGGAGATCTGTCTCCGGCAGATTCTTTCTCATTACACTAACTTTATGAGGTCAGTCAATATGATAAAATTGAAGCAGAGATCTGCAATTCTATGGAAATCTTGAATCTGGAGCAGCACCTGACGAACATCATGTTGAAATTTCCCTCGTGACGAAGTAAATGAATACTTGCTTTGTTCTTTCTTTTGATGGTCTATCTGTTTGCAACACGGAGATTGGAATTAATGAACCACGTGGCACACGTGGCACTTTTGCCATTGAATTTAATTATCTTACCAGCTATTGTTTAGAAGAAGGCAGTTCGAACCATTGTCGTCTAAAATCGTCCATAATTGTTATATGTAATATAAAAAGCGAATTTGCTTTATTTTTCTTGTTAGATTTTGATTAGAGATTGGCAGAGTACAAATTTGATGCAGGCATTTTTTATTCCCTGGAGATTCAAATTTTAAGTAAAGAAGAAAAATATAAACTGCTAGAACAACTGAAAAAGGTACCTTTGATGCTAGGTAAATATAAAAATATAAGGATTGGATATTCTAATTTACCTAATGTAGATTGAATAAATAATAAGAGGGGTAAGTTTACAAGGACCGTTAGGTAAATCTGATTATGCATGCTTTGAAATAGAAGAAACTGGATGTTGATTATATTAAGAGAAAATCTTCTAAACTTACAGGGGAGCTAGAGTCGGAGAAAAATGATAATATTAATTAGGAATATAAGTCTAACACTCTTGACATTAATGAAATATTGGAAGAATTGGATAGAAAGATAAAAATCAATAATAAAAAATTATTCCTGAAGTCATAAAATTCTCTAAATAAGGAGATTCTTTAGGAAAATTACCCTGAGAAATAAATTGGCTGTCTTGTAGAAGAGAAAAAAATATAAGCTTGGAAAGAATTTGGAATTATATCAAGTGTGGAAAATTAGTAAGAAAGCGCTATTTCTTAAAAAAAGTGAAAGTGAAAAATTGGCAGTAAATAAAAATTGAAGCATGAAAATAAAAGTGCAAAAAATATCAAATGCGAAAGTAAATAATCATTTACATATATACAATGAAAAAATCAAATTCCAAAAAACGTTACTAAAGTAAAAAAAAAATGATAAGTCAGGTGAATTAACAAACACACCTGCTGAAACAGCAGATGTACGAGCAAGTTTGTGTTCAATCTGTTCATTCTTTGAAAGAGTTTGGTCCACCACGGAAATGTTATAATGGAGAGAGTGCAAAATATTATGCATGACCAATTATAATAACAAGAGCTGAAAACAAAACAATTATTATTCAAGTTGGAAGTTTGTTAGAATATGGTAACAGATGAAATACATCTTAAAATATCCAAATACTCATCATTAAATGAAACTGTCACCGTTCCAATATGTATATGTTTTGGGGAATGAATAGAATGTGAAATTATTCCATGTATTTGGAAAACGGCAATTGTAATACCACCACCTAAAAAGGTTCTATATACCTAAAAAGTAATTACCATTTAGTTTTTTTACCATGTATCTGGTGTAAATTTTGAAAAACTGATTAGAAATCACATATTAAATCTTATATGGAAGACACGAATTGTAATCAACATGGTTTCGTTCATGATGAATTATCTAATATTTTGAAAAGTACTGATGTTATAAATGAATATTTGATGAAAAGGGACAATGTGGATATTATATTTTTGGATTTTAGCGAGGCATTTGATTCGGTATCTCATTTTCGTTTACATATGTAAACGAAAAACTTAAGAATTTCTTAAACACTAATGAATATTGTAAGATTTTTTGATAGACCTATAAAAGTAAAAACTCGTAAAAATTATTCTGAAACACAGTCTATATCCTCTGGTATTCCTCAGGAATTAGTCCTGAGTCTTTGTTGTTGTTATTATTCATTAATGATTTACCTAATGATATACAATCAGAAAAAGAACTATTTACTGATGATGTTAAACTATTTATTAGACTATTATAAAAAATAACGACTTAGATGGATCTAAATAAGTTCTATTATTGGGAAGATATTTGAAAATGAAAATTTAATACGGGAAGATGTAAAGTACTACATTAAAGTTTAATATAGATTAAGCAACAACGAAATAAAAACAAATGAGGAATGCAATCAAGAGGTTGGTTTTGATGATACATTTAAAAATGACAATCATATTTTGTGTATTGTATCGAGAGCAAATGGAATGATGGGTTGAATGATTAAAAATTATTTGTCAAGGGAGACAAACATTGTTCTAAGAGTATGCAACACTCTAATGAGACTTAATAAAAATATTGTACTCAGGTCTTGTTATGGTACCCACCTAGATAATAATGGACTATTCTTTCTTAGAATATACCGACTCTACTTGATACTCGGCGAGACAGCCTCCAAGCAGAGTGGAGCGCATGCACTACTCACTGGGAGGCACTGGACTGGGGCGCACTTTGGTTGGCCGCGCTTTTTCGGTGTGCGGATCTTATCGGGTGTGTCCCTTCTTCCAGTAGCAGTGGGTCGTGGTGCACCTTGACCGTCATCCTCAAGCCTCAGGGGGGCGTCTCCCAAGGCTCTATTCCTCCTTGGAGGGGCTATGTTCATCGCCTGGCGCCTGATGCAACCCTTTTTAGGGAAATTCCGACGAGGCCCATGGCATTTTGGGGAATGCCGGGCGAGTCTGGGCTACGGCCCTGCGCCGGACCCACCTAAAAAAGCCCTTGTGCCATACTTGTCCGGTTGGTGGGACGAAAGACAAATAACGATCACCTCCAAGCTGCTTGACAGTACCGGAACGACATTCCTAACTGTTGTATAACACCTGTATTCTGTATATTTGTTCTGTTATTATAATATATTTGTTTCAACCCACTTCTCTTATCTGTATGTCTTCATTTTGATCCCTAAACATCACAGCAGGTCTGGATTACACTGTCGAGACATGGAAGTCTAATATTGGTATTGGAAGAAAAAATGTAACAGTGAGAAATTAAGATTAGCTACTTTTCTAGAGAAAAGAATGATAATTAATCTACTTGAAACTTTAAGAATAATTAATGGAATTTCTAATCATGGGAGACGTTTTTTTCAATATTTCGCGAACTGGAAATTAACTGTCAAGGCAGATTTCAAAATTAAGTCTATTAACCAACTGGATTTTTTTCGTAATAGATTAATATATTTTTGGTATAAATTGCCTAATCAGACCAAAAACTAACATAGTGTAAAAAATTGGAAGATTAGATCAGATGGTTTAAGAAAGAAATTAAAAGAAAAAGAAATTAAGAGGGCGTTTTGGGGAATCATCGGATGAATTACTTAAGAGAATCTGATCTGTATATAGATTCATTCGGCGCTAAGATTTTTAAAGGTTGCTGTGAAAAGGTTGTAAAAAAGGGGAGTTGCTCAAGTATAAGCAGCCTATCCCCATTGTTGTATTTCGCTCCGTTAGACGTTGGGACTGGGGATTTTTTGACTCTTTCGAACGATGCAGGACATTTCACCACATGGGCAAGGCAAATAAGACGACAATAATATATCATCGTATTAGTTAAGAGAAGAATGTATTTATGTAAAATTTACCCGAAACATTTCTATTCTAGGAAACTTCGTACGATTTGAAAATGATTTGCCTCATGTCTGATATAATTGTTAATTTCCCAACACTTAGAGGCCACTGAACGTCAATATAAAACCCTTATTTTGAATGCTGCTTTAAAGAACGAACAGGACATCTTCCTTTGAAATGCTGGCGGAACACACTCGTCTTTCTTTTGTTCTCTTCAATTTCTCTCCAAAGATCAGTAGATACTTATGACAATTCTTTCTTTTCTTCATTCAGTCATTGATTACTTCTTTTCAAACACTTTTACACTTTTATGATTTTCCTTCTCCAAAGTGAGTCGGTGGTGTATAGAATACGCTGACGGCATTCTCTGCTAAGAGATAATACCGTCTCCTCCCACCAAAAGTGGTATTTTGAGTATGACACTAAACTGCAACCAGATTCTGGGGCTCTGGAGAGTGTAGAGTACACCTTCATTGCAATCACTCCCAGGTCCACACTGCTATGTGTCGAATAGAACGGTTAAAATTATTTGTGTTGGATAAGAGTGCTTGAAACCATGATACGTTTAAAGATGCGTGTAAATTATTTGTATTAGATTGGAATATCTGATACCAAATAAACAGACGTGCTGACATACCATAAAAATCAATCAGTCGATTAATCAATCAATCGATTGGTTAATCAATCAATCCAAGGTGGAAATGTTATATAGTCATGTGCCGTATCATAACGACTCAATAATAAAGACGCACGCAGAAAGACGCAAGAGGAAGACACAGGAAGAAACGACGCAGGATAAAGACGCAGGAAGGAAAACGCAGGAATGAAGGACGCAAGAAGACTTCTTTAACAACATATTCACCTCTCACTTTATTGCAAGGGTTTGAAAGGGTTGTTTAGGGGTTTGCATGTGAGAGGATGCTGGAGACCGAACATAAACTTCATATTTTGACCCCACTGTTATGACCGTCACGTTGTGTCTTTCTTGTTCTCTTAGATGCTCAACCAGAGGTCTTGGGGTCCACTCCATCGGGGCTTTTCCGAGGGCCCCCTCGGTCGGGTGTGGCCTTCCCTACCACATCTGGTCTCTACTGTCTAGAATTCTACTGGCAACTGCATCGGGGGTTTTCGAGGTCCCCCTCGGCCGGGTGTGGCCTTCCCTACCACATCTCGTCTCTAACCCTGTGGGAGTCGGCTGGCAACTGCTCTGGGACCCAAACTCAACTGAGTTAAATAATAACTCAACGCCCACACGATCACCTACTGGATCTTTGAATCGGATGTTTAATCGTCATCAAGCGGAAATAACTGTCATGCAGTTCAGAGGTTACTCTCTTCCGGTGCATGACTGTAATGGCACAATGAGACCTTCACCTTGTCCCATATCATAAGCCTTAATCCGCCCACGCGATCTCTTTCGAGTACTGGCCATTGGAATGTGTCACTTCCTTCCGGTGTATCACCTAGGAATAGCATTTTTGGGGCTGGGTCGAAGGTCAAAATATAACAGAAAGAGTGGACTGGAAGGTTGCGTTGCACCTTTCTTCTGACTGGAATAATGGTACAACATGACACAATGCCAGAGAAATTGGATGGGTAGTATCTGTCTGGCCAATCTTTCAAAATGAGAGGTCTCACCTACCTTAATATGACAAAAGAATATGGTAAAGAAGTGTGTGTAGAAAGGTTGTTTTACACCAGTCATTCTTAAATGTTTGGTTTGTTTTGGTTTTATGACATATAAACCATTGAACGTTATTTAATGCCAAATCCTTTTCATACATGTATATTAGATATATATGATTTGTAAACGCATTTTGTTGATAACGTTTTAAACGAACCTAAGCTCATTCTTTTGCACACAGTCAAATAGTTACTAGTATTGCTATTTATCACTAACAATTCAATTAAATATCAGTCATTTACACGCAGTTATATGATCAAACAGTTCTATTTCAAACAATTCAATTTAGCCTAAGTCATTTGTTTGCACACAGTTTAAATGTCAAACAGTTTCACCCATAGATTGGACCCTATTAGGTACTATCACTCCGGGCGAGAGTGGACCCAGAAGCAATGCCAATGAAGGAGTAGTTCACATTTCCCAAAGCTCCAGCATTAGTGGAGCCTCACCATCAGATTGTTTATTTTTATATCCAGAACACTCGTTTAGGGGGTGTCTTATCCTTATGAAGATATGCAGTCGGTGTATTCTGTAGCCCAACTGACTGGGCTGGAATCATTCTAAAAAACCAGAGTACCGCTCCCGTAAAAGGCTATAGAAGAATTTTTGGCGGCGTGAGAAAAAGGAGCCGTCTGAGGGCGACTGTATAACATCCGAACTTATGGGGAATTTTTCCTTTTAATTATAAGTCAAAAACAATTAATTAACGACTGCTTTACAAATAATAAAATTAATCTAGTTATACATGAAAGAAGGGTTTTATTTTATTTTGTGGTCTGAAGTTTAAAAGTTTAGAAATTAGCTTATATCTTTGTGACCTGATTTTGACAGGACACACGCCATATACCAGCTATATCAGGCAACAGAAGCTGTGGGGACTAGTGATTATCGCATTTTCATGTCGGCATGGACAAAGTCTGTAGGTAGGTTTAATCATTGAAATTTAAAAAAAAATATATATTTAACCAATCACTCCCCCATGATCAGGATGTGATACAAGGTCAATTTGTTAAGCTAAATATATAATTTTTCCTTTTCCAAAACTGGTCGCTTTACCACTATTAAATTACCCAGTATGCTCTACTATTTAAAAACAGATGCGAGAGAATAGATGGATTAGTTTTGAAGTAGATCCTCATTAGTTTCAAAATAGATTTTTATTAGTTTGAAGTAGACTTTCTTTAGTTGTGAAGTAGACCGTCATTAGTTCTTCATTAGTTTTGAAGTAGATCTTCATTGGTTTTGAAATAGATCTTCCTTAGTTTGAAGTAGCCTTTCTATAGCTCTAAAGTTGAGTATCATTAGTTTGAAGTAGACGTTCATTAGCGCTTCATGAATTTTGAAGTAGACCTTCATTAGTTTTAAAGAAATAGTTGTGTGTTCTTCGCATGAAGGAAGCGATAGAGGTTAGAGCAGAATGTCAAAGTAACAAACTGAATATTTTTTAAACTCCTGGTTAGCATCAATCTTCTATGTGGCAAGAGCTATTATTCTTGAAAATTAGAATTCAAAATTCCAGCTTTGAACCAAGTTTGAACCAAGAAGAGTTTCATAATGTGCTTTACATAACTATTTCAATCACGATGCAAACCGCATCTCGTTGCTTTTTTTCATTCGCTTAATTCATTCAAGTGTTTATTTTTCTTTCATTTTTCTTCATAAAGCTTCATTCACTTATTCTATTTCTCCCGGGCTTCTTTACCCTCACGTTACCCTTTCTTCTTCACATGTTTGTATCAAATTTCCTGTCAATATTGTCAAGTGGATCTCGTCTTTATATGATACAGTGCACGCATTAGACAATGTCTTCATCGTGTCACCTTTTACGGCAGAAGCTCTCATTTCTACTCCCTTTTCTTGCCTCGACATCATCAAAATAAGTGGCGCCTTAACTTATTGATTATTCCTTTTGCCTTTCTCAAATGGTACATTCCGTCTATGATCATTCAAAATTCTCTCAAGGAATTTTTTTCAAAGATGGTGTTACACACAGTTCAGGTCGTAATTTACTGAGCGTTTTGATTAGATGTGGCACAAGGCATATGTATGGGGCACCCAATGAGACTCGAACTCACTCGGGGAGGTTTACTAGTCTAGTTTGCAAACCATTACATCACCAGCAGGTCGTAGCTACAAAGCCATACAATGCACACGTGATTAATTTCTTATTACCACAGATAGCAAAAGTTTATGTGACACAGTTATCCTCACGACTCATATGTATTTACGAAATGGAGGTGCCCGTGCCCGTGGTGTAATCGTTATCGTCGTAGGAAATGGACACGGCGACACGAGTTCAAATCCTGGACGATACTGATTGCATTTCACAGAGCACTAATCCCAAAAGTGTCCGAACAGTTAAAATATGGACATAAAGTTCAATGAAGAAGTAGTATGTAAAAGGGGTACAAAAAAGTAAATAAAGTCTTTCCTGGTTTTTGGTTTGGGTTGGTTTTATGGCAATTCAACAATTGTTGGTTATTAATGGTAAATTTTAGGAGGTGCCCGTGGTGTAATGGTTATCGTCGTAGGAAATGGACACGGCGACGCGAGTTCAAATCCTGGACGATACTGATTGCATTTCACAGAGCACTAATCCCCTTGGGAAAGGTATGGATCCAATTATTCTCCCTCCAGCTATGGGTAAATAGTAGGGCAGACTGAGTTCTTTAGCCTTGGTGAGGCAACTAGTCTAGGAGAAGGAAAACTCTGAATTCAAACCTGTTAAACTTCGTTTAAAAAATTGACCTTGTGTTATATCCTGCCCGAGTGGAGGGGTTGGGTAAATATGAATATCCTGCCCGTGCGGATGGGTTGGTAAATATGCATATGTATTTACGAAACCCCTCTTCCAGTGGCAGGATACGCCATAAAGTGGGATGTGCACCCGTGGCATAACGGCTAAAGTGCTAGACTGAGACATCGTAGTAAGTTCGAATTGAAGAAGCGTTATTTCGTTTATTTTCGAATTAATACATTTCGGAAAGGCATGAATCCTACTTATCTAACTCTCTATTGGTTAAATAATACCACCACTGTTCTACAAGGATGGTGTCGGTGTCTGTTTCTTTGCTTTATAGCATATCAAGCTTCGTGGCTTATTGAATGCTAAAACGATCCTTATATAAGAGCATTAGCTGTACTATTTAACCAATAGTTAGGGCGATAAGAGGGTTCATATCTTTCCTAAGGGGTATTAGTCCGAAAGTAAACGTAATAGCGTGAGCAGAGTTCGAAATCGCTTACGATGACGTCATAGTCCAGCATGTTATCCAGTACTCTACGCAGACTCCTCCAGCGAGGTTAGCTTTGGCATTGAATAACACACGTAGGTTGATATGCCATTTATCAAAGAAACCATAACTGATACACAGTCATTTTTAATTGGATCACAGCTGGTTGGAATTGAGAGTTTTTCTTCTCCAAGACTGGTTTCTTTAACAACATTAGAGAGCTCAGTCTGTCCTATAGTTAAAAAGGGGAGAAGAGATGGTTTCATGCCTTTCCAAAAACATTTGCATGAAGTGAAACAGATTCATTCAGGTTTTTAACACGAATCGCTTATACCATTTTCTACGACTATAAGTGCTATACTAAGCGAGAAACTGTACAGCATCTTCTATATTCAACCCTTTTTAATATTCTACTGATCCCTGACCCCCAAAAGAATTAAAATAGATTTCCTGCACTGTTGACGGGACTTAGAATGCACTATAGCCACAATTAACGCCATATGCGAAATAGACATATAATGTTCATAACGATAGAACATATAAAGAACATAGGAATCTCGAAATTCGAAAACACGTAACGACTTCTTGTTCAGGTACGAAACCTTTTTATTAACTTTGAGTTAAAGGTTTCGACATAAGGAGGAGAGACACAATCTCGCTATGCCGTCTTATTCATTTGGTCCCTATCTCGTGCGGCACCCACGGCGCGCAAATTCGTCTCGCCTCGGCGAGCCCCAAAGGTCGACCGTATTCGTCCAGTGTCTAGTCTCAACTCTCTAACTTTCTTCAAATCTCCCACAAACCTCCGCACGCTTCCGGTGTGTGACGTCACCCACACCCTGTCACCCCGTTCCATCATCTCGGGCTATTGTGACATCTCTGAGTGGCACGTCCACCCCGTTCGCGTGTTACCACCTACATCAAGGTTTGCACCCAACTAACCCATGTGCTGAGCCGAAAGGTTCTCAGCCTAACTAAACTCAAAGGCATGAATCGAAATACCTTGGCCATTACGTTACAAGAATACGTTGTCTCCCCCGCAGAGGGATACAACCCTCTCATAAAAATATTTTTAAAAAAATGAAGAAAAATGTCCTAAATTGCATCTGATGGTGAGGCTCCATTTCGGAAGATCTGGGGGGAGTGTAGAGTACCTTTTCATAGCCATTACTCTCCTGTCCATTCTGATTTGGAATGGTTATATCTTTTAGGGTCTTATCAATGAGTCCTCTAGATGTGTTTAAAAATTATTTGTATTCGATTGGATCGAGTACAGAAAACTTTCTACAAAACAACTACACAAGAAAGATAAATATGAACATGCACAGTAAAGTAGATTTCTATGGGAGGTGCCCGTGATGTAATCGTTATCGTCGTAGGAAATCGACACGGCAACACGAGTTCAAATCCTGGACAAGACTTATTGCATTTCATATAGCACTAATACCCTTGGGAAAGGTATGAATCCAGTTATTCTCCATCCAGCTTTGGCTAAATAGCAGGACAGACTGGGTTCTGCAGCCTTGGTGAGACAACTTATCTACGAGAAGGAAAACTCTGAATTCAAACTTGTTAAACTCCGCTTAAAAACTGACCTTGTGTCATATCCTGCCCGAGCGGAGGTGTTGGGTAAATATAGTAAAGTCGATTTCATTAAACGTTTTCATCTATGCCTCCTAGTTGCGGCGGAGTCCCTATATCGAAGTGGCTAACGTGCTGGGCTGCCATATCGTAGTAAGCGAGTTCGAAATCTACTCATGCTATAACGTTCACTTTCAGTCTAATATTCTTTGGAAAGGCATGGACCCTCTTATCCCCATTATCTAGGACAGCTGTTGTTCTTCTACAAATATGGCTTTGGTATTAAATAAACCGTTTATATGCCATTAAACAAAGAAATCAAACGAAGCCACCCAACCACTGAGTCCAGTCGGTTGGGGCTATAGAATACACTGATCTCTGCTGAGGGATAAAACCCTCCCTAATGATTATATAAACCAATCTGAGAGTGAGGGACCAGTAATGCTGTAGCTTTGAGGAATGCGGAGTATCTCTTCCTGGCCATCGCTCCTAGGTCTACACTGATCCGGAGTAGTAGGACGTAATAAAGTCCTATTTATGGGTCAAGTGGAATTGTTGGACATTTAAACTGAGTGCAAAGAAAGACTTATGCTGAATTGAATTGTTTGAAATAGAGATGTTTAACTTTATGTAAACAAATGACTGATGTTTAATTGAATTGTTAATGATACATAGTAATACTTGGAACCATTTAACTTTGTTGACCTATGTTTAAAAATGATATAAATCTAATATATATATGAATAAACCGGATTTGACATTAAATAACCAACAATGCCGTAAAACCAAACAAACTAAATCACCCAAGCTAAATTTAAAGATTTACTTATTAAATGTTAAATCATGTCTGAACATTTACGAGTCATATTACTTGATTATTATCTTACCATTTCATTCAGACATTTTTTTTCTTCTTCCTAAGAATTAGCGTAATATAATTATTTCCCATCTCTTGTTTGAAGAAATATTTATAAGCCTAATCAATTATGTTTTGTTAAATATGAATGATTATTTTGGTAAGACAAATTATTTCAGAACTTTTTGTCTTTTAATGTTTGTAAATTTAAATTTGCTTCGATTAATTACTTCTCGTGGACACATAACTTTCCACTGATTTCTGTTTATTATAAGACACGTTTTATAAAGAACAACATTTTTATGTTAAAACTTTTTTGCCATGGACGATAATTACGTCTACTAAAATTTGTGTACCACAAAATTTGTGACCGTTTATAGAAGACAGGAAAAAGATGTTCCTCGATTATCAATATAGGGAAATAAGTGGTAATTTTACGGTTTAATTATTGAATCAAAATATTATACAATATATCTATATATATATATATATATATATATATATATATATATATATATATATATATATATATAATTCAACGTTAAAGGTGTTTTTAATCCGTAAAATCTTTACGGAGCTTTATGCGCGAAAATTCAGAGCAATACCACAGTATATTTCAAATATAAAAGAAGATAACAAGAAGACAAACTTACTACTTAGAGTTCCACGTTGTGATCCTCAGTGGATTTTGTATTTCATAGATGTGTTGAATACTAGTTGTTTTGCCATTACCTTATTTTATACTGGGCATAATTATTAATTTTTTAAACTTCTTTGGAAATCATATTTTTCATAAAAGTAATTTCTGTTTTAGTTTCCCGGATTTCTTCAATGTTGGATTTTCCAACTTGTATTGTAACAGGAAAAATATACGAAAAGTTTCTTTAGAATTTAAACAACAGCATTATAAGGTACGAATCAAGAGTAAGTGGAACAATCCAGGGAAAGGAATAGCACCCTCCCCTACACATCGGCGTAGTATATATATGTATGTATGTATACTTCCATTACTGTAAAGTTTTGTGTACATATAAGTATTATATTAGATGAAAAGACTGCATCTTGATCTGGTATTCCCACGATGTAACGGAAAACCAACAAAGGCTAATGGTATTAAAAGATATTGCTAGAGGATTTGGTTTGATAATCCTGCCCAATAATACTCTTATGAACATTTTCTTGGATGCTTTTTTTCAGCATTTATATACAATATTATTTATTCCAGTCTTCCGTAAAAGTTCGGTTGATATCAGGATAGACTAGGAAAGATAACGCATTCGTTACTACGTCACAAGGAAGTGTGATACATACCTACAATGTTATCGTAGAATAACATCATCACGTCAGAAAACAATCGGTTACCAGTGTGGAAACAGGTGTAAATCTCATACCGAAATTGCAAATCAATTGGAGGGCTTCAGAGTCAGGAGTTCCTCACAGCATCCAAGATTCTTTAGGTCGTCGATGCGGAAACAAAACAAAAACAAAACGATCATTTGAATTTGAATTTCGTTGAACGTTGTCTTGATTTGACAATGAATTTGACGTTATCATCTCATTCGAATCAATTTCATTGAATTAACTTGTCGTCTTATCAGCTAATTCAAATATTGCATCATTCATTGAAATAACGCTCTGTTGTAAATACAACAAAGAATTATACGGATTTTGATCTGGTATTCCAATGATGTGATGGGAAACCCACTAAGTTTTATGGTATTGTAAGACGCTATTGAAGTACTTAAGGTTTGTAGTAATAATGTTTTGCTTCCCGATTAAGTTTTTTGCTGAATATATATATATATATATATATATATATATATATATATATATATATATATATGTGTATGTGTGTGTGTGTGTGTGTGTGTGTGTGTGTGTTTTCAATATGATGATTTTTTGTGTTGACATGGAAATTAAAGTAATGTAACAAGTAATGTGGGTTCATACTTTAATATTTTAAGTATTAAACCGGTTTCGTTACAAAAAGCATCAAATACTTTTTAATCATTTTCTTACACACACACACACACACACACACACACACACACACACACACACACACACACACACACACACACACACACACACACACACAGATATATATATACATAATGCAAAAAATTAAATTGAAGAAATGAAACATATGTAAACAGATAAACTAAATTGATAAAAAGAATAATCATTTAAAACTTCATAGAAAATAATATTTCAGTTTTCCGGATTTCTTTAATTTTAGATTTGCCAACTTGTATTGTAACATGAAAAATATACAAAAATAGTTTCTTTAGAATTCAAACGACAGAAAAACATTACATGTTAATAAGCCGTTAGGTTTGTCAGTTTAGTGTTATACACACTTTGTGTGACACCAGCAGAATCCCGACTAAGTAGTTAGGTTGGTAGGTAGTTGCAACAATATCAATATATAATTCCAGTGATGGCACTGTCTATATGAGAGTAATTTCATATTTCCTAAAACAATTCTTTATTATGGTCATCTGTTGAAGAATTAAGGCTTGTCAAATTGCTTTCGGTCAAACTGCTCTCCTTATCAAGACCAGAGAGAAAGAATAACAAAATGCAACTGTTGATGAAACAAAGAAATATTATTGTCTAATAAGTTAAAGAGAAAAAAAGGATGAAGACTGATAGAATAAAGGATAAAAGTAAATAAAATAAAATAAAGAAATTCGGAGTGGAAGTAAGAGGAAAAAATTCTTATGGAATAATAAGTAACAAAGGAACTGGCGAACACTCTATCCCATAGGGCAATGGTCTAATGAGTATTATTCACCAATGGAAGAGCGGGTTTCAATCCCAGGTCGAGTCATACCAAAGCCTAAAAAAATGGTACTGGATGCCGACTTGCTTAACACTCAGAATTATAGGGTAAGGATCAAGGGTAAAGTGGAGCAACCCAGGGAATGGAGTAGCGCATCCCCCTACACCTCGGTGTTGTAGCTATTGAAAAGGGAGCTTTCTGGTCACCTTCGACTAAGGTCGCCAACTTTACTTTTTACTTTATATCTGGGATCGAACGCTGATTTTTAGCCCTAAATTATCGATACCTATTTAAGTAATATCAGAAGTATAAGGCTCTCAGTGAGAATTGAGCTCACTCTCAATTGTCTGCTAGCCTAGCAAGGTAATTATTACACCATGAAAAGTGTACAAACTAATTGCTGTACTTTTTACAATATTTTCTTTCTTTTTTATTTTGCATTTTATTTGAGTGCCTTGGTCGTCACTTTCAGTGACTCGCAAGAAGATAAATAAAACATTTTAAACTTATATCTCGTATTCTACACATTCTTGTCGGCGAGTCTTAGAATATGCTGATTGTATCCTCATAAGGAAAGTACACTTAAAAAAAACAATGTTCTGGGTATGACACTAAAATGCGTCTGCTGGTGCACTCCACTCCGAAAAACAACAAAAAACAACCGCCGCAAACCTCTTAAGAAAGTTGCCCATATTAATAGAATACACCAACTGCTTCTCTGCAGAGGGGTAAGACCCCTCAAACGAGTGTCCTGATATGACACTACACAATCTGACGGTGGGGGTTCCAGTAATACTGGCTCACTCTGACCCGGAGTGATAGTACCTGATAGGGTCCTATCTATGATAGAACTTAACTGTGGTTTTTAGAGTTTGCTGTTTTTTTTCATTTAAACTGCGTATTCATGTTAAACTGGATTGTTGAGAATAGAACTGTTTTGACATCTAAACTGCGTACTTATGCAAAACTGAATTTTTGGAAATAGAACTATTTTGACATTTAACTGTGTGTAGACAAAAACTATACTTATACTAAACTGAATTGTTTGGATTATAACTTTTTGACTACACTGAATAGCTTGAAATATTTTTGATAATTAAACTGCGTACTCATGCTAAACTGAATTGTTTGAAATTGAACTGCTTATTGATACAAAAATGGATTTGGTGTTAAATAACCTATAAAGGTTGATATGCCGTAAAACCCAAACAACCAACCTCTTAAGAAACAACTACAAAAAATAAATTAGAACGAACAATGAACGTGATTCTTCAACCTATTGGCATGAAATAACCTTAGACGAGTTGACTTATCTTTGAAATTAATCAGTCATATTTTGAGGAGTCATGAGAGACGAATATTCTTTCTGATCTCTTCTGTTTTCTCAACGGCTGCAGAATAAAAAAAAAGATCGGGGCATAGCAACAAAAAGCAACAATGATAAGATGAAAGTGAAAATAGTCAAATGATATATAATGATACGTTTTAGCAAAAATTCTGTTTTGTTTTTAATTTGAAAAAAAAAAAAAAGATAGTAAGCGTACTTTTATTTGTTGCAGTCTCTGAAGTTAATCTTAAGAGAACTATAACGATATATATAGTCATAGGTTGTCTCTCTTGGCTAGAATAACATCCACGAGTTGTGAGTACTTATTGAAAATTTAAAATAAAACACATGTATGCGCTTTTGTATGTGTGTACTTTAAAAAACTATATCTAATGAATTCAAGATCTAATTATCAGCTAATTTCTTATTTAATCTTCAAACAACAAGGAACCTTGAGTTCTTAATTTTGTTTTTCATTTTAAGCAAAGAAGCATGAACATATGGTTTAGAAAAATTGCAACTTTCTTCTTACACAAATGTAGCCAGGCCTCACACGGTACTTAGCTATATCCCCAAAGGTATAGTAGGCGACGCATGATAGGTTTTACGTGAGGGTTCATGAGCAAAGAGCGAAATAGCCCCGGTCACAGGGACCAGTATTACCAGAGCAAGGTTTAAAAAAGAAAAAGAAGAAAAAAAATCTTTAGCCATACACAAGGGCACGCAGATGTATTAAATTTTATTGAATATGGTCTAGTGGGCAGAGTGTTTGCCAATGGTCCAGGAGACATAGGTTCAATCCCAGGTTGTGTCATACCAAAGACTTTAAAAATGGTACTTGATACCTCCTTGCTTAACACTCAGCATTATAAGGTACGTATCAAGGGCAAAGTGGAGCAATCCAGGGAAAAGAGTAGCGCCCTCTCGTACACCTCATTGTAGTAGCTATTGAAACAGGAGCTTTCTGGTCGACCTCGACAAGGGTCGCCAACTTTACTTTTTACTTATAACTATTTTAGGTATTGGACGTAGACGTAGATCTATTATAACATAGAATTTGGTTTGTCATTGTTTCTTTGTTTAATGACAAATTAACCTTTGTGGCTTATTGAATACCAAAGCCATTCTTATAGAAGAACAGCAGTAATACTATTCAACCCATAGCTAAGGGGTGATTAAGGGGGTTCTTTCCTTTCCCGAGAGTATTTGTCCGAAAGTGAATGTGGTTGAGCGACTTGAGTTCGAACTCGTCTACATGTTGACATGTTGCAGTACAACATGTCAGCCACCATAACAGGGGGTCTTCCTCAAGTATATACAGATTTATACTAATATTTTAATAGAACTACCAAATTTGTTATACGCATATAGTGGATCCAGTAGAAGGTTTCAGTGTAAGAAATTTTTTTCACTCAGAGAAGGGTCTCTGACAATAAACAATAATCAACGAGAAGTCATGTTGCTATGAGACTTTATTTAAATTTCCAAATTTCAAAAATAAAAAGTAAAAAATGTTTTATCTTATTTAAATAATATTTAATGAATATTTTATTATAATTATTTTATCATAAATAAGTTTTCTAGTAAAAAATGTAATCACATCGAAGTACTATTTAAGACTTGGAAAAGGCATGCATCCAACTAATCTTTTTCCAGCTATCGGTGAATAGGACAGTTTTGGTTCTTTATCCTTGTTATAGCAGAAGGAACTCAGCTTAAAATTGACCTTGTGTCATATCCTGTTCGTGTTGAGGACTACAGTAAATAGATATGTTGTATCAGCAGGAAAGGATGATCGGTGAACTGACATACCAATTGCTTGAGATGGATTGTCAAATTATTTTTTTTTATTGTTTTTTAAAAGTTCACTTTATAAAACCATTGAGTTAAATCTCAGCTGGCGATCAGCTTATACTACAATCCTCTTATTCTACCGTATTGATTATCTGCTATCTACACTCTGATTTGAAACTTGGATCTCAATGTAATCCGTTTAAGCTGGAATTATTACTAAGATTTTCTTAGTCTGGCAACAATCTTCAGGTTGCTTATAGTACCTGCTGTTACAAAGTGGTCACTCATAGGGTCACTGTTGCTTAAGTTTTGTCATCTTGCGGGAACCGGAGTTCTTTAGCGTGACTTGGCAGAAAGCATCATACCATATAAATGAAGGAAGAGTTTTTTATAAACTTGGTGGACTAGGGTGACCTCCAACTAGATTATATTAGAATTAAAATCTAACTTTTGCACGTGCACTAACACACGCACACACACATACACACACACACACACACACGCGCGCGCGCGCACATACATATACGCAAGCACCCGTATGAATAGTAAAACGAACACCCGAAATAAAATCTCTGATAATCATTATTTAATTAACGATCAAGACCAGGTGTTGCATGAATGTTTTTACTTCAGTGTTCAAAAAAATCTTATTAAACATTAAATCATTTAAAGAAACAGTATTACGCGTTTAAATTTTTTTTCATGAAAGTTAATATCTCTAAGGATGATTTTTTGGACTTAGTTTATCTTTCTCGTTAACTCGTTTGATGAAGACGTCATAAAACTTATAATAATTATTTACTAAACTTAGTCTGTTATAAGGTCATATATTGGAGCGTTTTTTGATGATCATTCTCTGTCTCTCGAGTAACAGTAAAAACGCCACATACATTATTCAAAAACTTATGAAATGTCTTTTTTGTCCGTCTATCTGTGGACGTTTTGAGCCATAGCCGTAATATTTTCTGCGTTTATTAATGGAATTTTGGAGGATCTTTTGTCAAATAAGTTTTGGAAGAAATGAAACGAAGTTTTCAGAGAGCGGTTTAATTCACAACGTTAGTGTAATGCTAAACTGAACCCTTAGTTAGTGTCCATCAGGTTACCTAAACCAAATATATTCGTCTAACTAGTTGGCTCGTTTTACCACATGTCAAGCCTTCCTGAGGTATTTAATTTCAAAGTCAGTTTTTGAAAGCAATTATATGGTTTCAAATAACCAATGATAATGATCATTTGTAAACAATGAAAGTTTCAAATAACTGTTATTAATACTAAACATTTATAGTTTCGATTAAGTGATAATATTCCCTTGTTTGCTCAATTATTTCTCAAAATATTCTCATCTAATCTCAATTTGCATTCTATAACAGTTTCAAGAACGCGCATCTCATCTTTTTTAAACAGATCTATTTACCACAAACATGGGATCCCAATATATGCTACCACAGAGTGAACCGGAGAGTAATGACCACAAAAGATGAGGTGTACTTAACATTACTCAAACATTAAGAAATGGAGTCTCATTATCCAATGCAGTTTAGTGTCATATTCAGGACGTTTGGTTTAACAGATAACTATCAGAAATTTTCCTTGGAAGAAATCAAAATTATGACCTTTTTTTCTTCCTATTTTTTGTCACCTAATATCAAGACTTTAAGAATTCGTGTCATGTTTTTATTTGTAGACATGCCAATGGTTTATAAACCTTAACCTATCAACGATATCTATGAACTTATAAATCCTCACAGTTCTGTGACACAGGCTTGGATTTGAATTTAATTTTAATCAGTATCTAATTATTTAAGAACCTGAACAATTTTTTACGAGTAAGTTTATATTTTCTATTTTTATTGCTCAAGGGTACGATAAGTTAAATTTCAGGAATTGATATTTCTGATTTAGTCCTCTTTTTTAGTGTTTTATTTCGTCCCAACGGTGACGCTTATGGAAATTGTTGTGTTACAAAGATTTCCGGGATGTTTCTTGACTATGTATTATGTCAGGATTATACATAAATAGTTGCAGGGATGTGTGTGTGTGTGTGTGTGTGTGTGTGTGTGTGTGTGTGTGTGTGTGTGTGTGTGTGTGTGTGTGTGTGTTTTGATATGTGTATAAAGGTGACATTTGGCACAAGGGAAAAAAATCAGATCCAACAATTGTATGTAGAATTAGAGGAATTTATTATGAAAAACAAAACAAAACGGAATAAGAAAAAGGAAAGCAAGCACATATACTTGGCAAGAATCTGTTAATCATAATTACCGACATAAGGATAAGAATTTGCATATATCTATAGACGTGTACAATTACCTGGTCATGTGCATCAGCTATGAATATATTCTTTTATTTGTACTGATTTTCCGTGAGATTCAAATACTTTAAAAGAATAATTTTTACTTCTATTTTCATTTCTATTTTTCTTTTTTTTTAAGCTTTGTTTATTTTTAGCAGAAGAATAAAAGGATAAGAAACTTAATTAATCAATTGGATTTAACCCATCTTGGTTTTTTTACGTCTAGGTGTTAGGGAACAACGTTCATTGTACTTTTTTTTCGTTCTTGATTCTTAAGAGTATTTTTTGGCACACGGTCCTATTGAATAAAAATGATTTTTAAACTGATGTACTTGACCCTTAAATGGAACCCTAAAAAGTACTACCAGTGAGAATAAGAGGACCGAGGAGTAATGGCAATGAACAGGTACTCTACACTCAACAGAACTGGAGCCTCACCATCAGATAGAATTTAGCGTAATAGCCAGGACTCCTCGTTTGGGTGGGGTTTTTCTCCTCTGCAAGGGTTAGAGTCAGTGTATTCTTATCCTGCTTACAGGGCAATAAGAAACTTAGTGAAAATCGGAGTCACTCCTGAGATCTTCGAGACCAGATCATTTGGTAAAAAACATTACTGACAGCAAAACTGAGCAACGTCTTTGTATTTAAGAAAGGCATAATTATAATAGTATACATGCTGTTATTAGTCTATCCATTACCAGCGATAAATAATTGCACACACACACACACACACACACACACACACACACACACACACACACACACACACACACACACACACACACACACACACACATTCAGTAATTCAATAATAAAAGTTCATTGACCCAAACTTCTTTGTTGTGTCAGGAAAGTTGCAACACTCTTTCGTGTTTATGTTTATTTAACCGAATATAAAACACAAATTGGACTTAGTTGCAAATTGCGTCACTAGGTGTCCTGGAGTCAATACTATTTTGAGCCAGTCTATCACGTGGTTTGATTCTGGATTAAATGACATGTTTATTTTTCTGCGGGTTACAATCGCTTTTAGCTATTTTCATAAAGGTTGATACAAGATAACAGTGTGTGCATGAAATTTTGTATTCTTATCGGGAAAACTAAGGCTGAAACTGCTGTAATGTTTAGTGAAACTTTCAAGGAGTAATCCTTACATTATTAAAAATAAGACAAAACAAAACAAAAGAGAAACAATTTTATAAATGATATTTGCGTTTCAAACGAAGTGAAATGTTACCTGAAGATCAGTCACAGTGTAGCTGACCTTCAAAAGACGAAAATCTATTAAAAAAAAAGAAAAGATTTCTAGTAGGATATGAAGATTGCTGTTTCATTATTGAAAATACATCCTTAAAATAGGAACTGTTTCACGCAAGTCAAGTATCAGACTTTGGCTTCCGTTTCAATCTTGCCTGATGTATAATGCTGAAAGAAGAAAAATTTGAAAATTAATTTTTTTCTGATCCATTTAAAAGAAACATTTCATAGGCAAATGAAGAAACCTAACTTTTCTTAGTGAGAAAATATTTTTCAATGACTAAACTAGAAAAAAAAAAGCTTGTATTAGATCCAATTTACCCATTTTTTCTTAAAAATAATTGTGTACTTCTACTTTAAAGAGTTTCACGATATAAACTAGACTGTATTTGATGCTGAGGTTTAAGTTCTTGGGACCTTGATAGTGTGGAGTATCCCATCATTACAATTACTTCCAGGTCTAGTTTTATCTGGAGCGATATTACTTAGGGTTCCACCAATGGGTCAAATAGATCTGTTCGTATTCGATAGGACCGAGTGCAAAAATAAAAACTTTTTTAAGAAAAATACACACAAATGTAAATATGAATGTACAATGAACCCGATTCCTTAACTTTTAGGTATAAAATAACCCTAGACGAGTTGACATACCGATAAAATGAACCTATCCAATCTAAACCAATTCAATCTACTTTAAAGGGAATTCACTTTCTATAGACCATTAAACGAGTGATATTCAAAAGAGTCAACCTACAGTATCTTATTGTATTAAAAGATTTAATTGTTAATTAAAACTCGACACTGAATGAAATTATTAATCATCAAAAGAAATTAACATCAAATAGTTAGAATAAACTAAAACCAGTGAATGAAATTCATAGTTGACCAATGCTTAGGAGTTTAAATGAATTAATATCTTCATTACAAAAAAGTAGAATATGAATCGAGCATAGAAGGTAAACATACAGATGCAAAATACTGTCCCTTGGGTGTTTAAGCCAAAGCCTCACCCCAGTCTTTGTTTTGGACTTAATACTAGCCAATGTTAACGATGATTCTTTTCGCAAAATTCTCACCTATTTATTCAAAGAGAATAAAGATTTATCGGAGGAGTGAATAAAATTCATCAGGCGAGTGTATCGTATATTTTGTACTAAAAAATATTTGTACAGAAACATTTTAAACAACTATATTGAAAAATTGTTTTTATAGAAATATTTTTTATGAATCTGTTAAATCGAAATCCACATTTTTGAAACTATTTATATATATCACTGGAATGAACTTAGTTTTGATACCTGGCCACTGGTATGGGGTGCTAAGAAAGGATAGAGCTCATGACGTACTGTCGGGGAATTGCAAGAAGTTTTTGTTATCCATTACACTGAATGATACACACACACACAAATATATATATATATGTATATGTATATATATATATATATATATGTGTGTGTGTGTGTGTGTGTGTGTGTGTGTGTAAGGGTAGATTTATCGATATTTCGGGCCTTCGACAATTATCCACTGAGTTTTAATAGGACATTTTTAGTGAATAATGATTAAGCTAAGTCGACCAAGGGAAAATGTTCGGTTAAATACACTGAAAAAAGAGACCATGCTTAAAAATAAATATTTTTTTAGTAAAATAAATGCCTTTTCATTATATATATATATATATATATATATATATATATATATATATATATATATATATGTATATATATATATATATATATATATATATATATACATAGATAGATAGATAGATAGAGAGAGAGAGAGAGAGAGAAATGGGGAGAGAAAAGTACAGACCGAAATACGTTTTAATATATGTGCATTTTATTCACTCACACACACACTCATATACACACACAAATATATACAGAGAGAGAGAGAGAGAGGGGGGCGTTATATTATGTGCACATATTGAAAAAAAAAGATTTGCAGTCAACAAAACTCCCATCTGATCATGAATCTTGGGTCAGGACACGTTTCGGAACGAAAACATCATTATCACAAACGCAAAGAGCTTCGGTAGTATCTTAACATATCACCTTACTTTGTTGGTTCTCCGTGGGAATGTCAGATCGAGATCCAACCTCTTCGTGTAGTCCTTTGTTGTATTCACAACTTTCCAGGAACGAGACAGACAGACAGAATGATAGCAGGGCGGGGTTCCTTTTACATTTCACTATAATTTGGTTCCTTAAGCAAGCTTAAATCAATGATTAGCTTCTTGCTGCTAATTAAGCGAAGCGGCAATATTTAATAACGAATAAAATACCTGAAGAAAATTTATCACAAATTCTTAGTCTCAAAGGCTTCACAGTTCTAGAGACACGAGAAAAATATTAGCGTTATATATTTCGTCTGCAATGAAAATTAATGTTTATGAATAATTTTGATGAAACAAGAAACCGAAATCAACAATGTACGCCGAATATGCTTGTTCTTGTAAATAGTTTTTGCGACACACGATACAAATAGTCTCATAAGATACAGTTAAAAAGAAAGCAATTAAAACTATCAAAACATTTGACGGTACGGAAAATGTAATTTGAACCGAGTTCAAATTCCGACTGATCTCGTTTGTGTTCTAAACACCCTAGAGAATCCATATATATATATATATATATATATATATATATATATATATATATATATATATATATATATAACTTGGTTTATCCAACGATGTCATTGTGTTCTCTATATCTGCCGTAGTTCCCCTTGAAATAAATACAATACTTGACTTGCGGGATATATATATATATATATATATATATATATATATATATATATATATATATATATATATAGTCATCCACAGACAGATCTGTTTCGTTCTATCAGAACTCATCAGTGTGGCTAGACATATTAGCTTCCCGCCCCGAGAGTCAACTATTGTATTTATTTCAGTAGAAATTGTGGTACTTATCGTTAAAAGAAATGGACACAGGGAGCCGAGTTCAAATCCTGGGCGAAGCTGTTTGCATTTCACATAACTCCAGTACCCTTGGGAAAGATATGCATTCAACTATTCTTCCTCTAGCAATGGGTAAACAGTAGAGTAGACTGGGTTCTTCAGTAAAGAAACGGTCATTCCATACTTGGTTATACCGAGAACATTTCAATATATATATATATATATATATATATATATATATATATATATGCTCCCCTACCCCTGTAGGGTTGAGCTCTCTAGCGAGCGAAGTAAATGTGTTGTCATTAGCGTAATGCAAGGCACTTCATATGAATCGAGCTCTCGGTAGCCGTTAAGCGGATATATGTAAACAAAATCAACTGTGATACATAACCGTTTAAATTTCCTTCGCTTGCGCCAGTGTCCTCGTGGCTGAGTGGAAGAATCTTGGATTGGCGTTTCAGTCAACCGGGTTTCAATCCCAGCTTCGGGAATCTAGCCTGTCTAGTCACACTGAAGATTTCTGATTGAACGAAACAGATCTGTCTGTGGATGACAATATATATATATATATATAGTCATCCACAGACAGGTCTGTTTCGTTCTATCAGAACTCATCAGTGTAGCTAGACAGTAGCTAATATATTCATTTTTTAGTTCATATATATATCTAATAGCATGGATACTTATCAGCGACCACTGGTTTCATGCCGTCTAATACGACAATCATAAGGCAGATAATTGGGGCTGTAAAATACACCGACTGCATTTCTGCAGAGGGGTATGACCCCACTCCCAATGACTGTCCTGTATATGACACTAAACAATCAGACGATGAGGTTCCAGTAATGCTGGAGCTTTGGGAAATGCAGAGTACCTCTTCATTGCCATCGCTTCATGGTTCACTCTGGCCCGGAGGGGTAGCACCTGACAGGGTTCTATCGATGGGTCAAATAGAACTAAATAGTGTACTTATGTTAAATTGAATTGCTTGACTTGCTTGAAATTGCGTAATTATTCTAAACTGAATTGTTTGAAAAGGAACTCTTTTTATATGCTACACTGAATTGTTTGAAATAGAACCCTTTTGACATTAACTGTGTGTAAACAAAAACTATATTTCTACTAAACTTATTTGTTTGAATTAGAACTGTTTGGCTAAACTGAGTGGCTTGAAATAGAAATATTTTTGACAAATAAACTGTGTACTTATACTAAATTGCATTGTATTAAATTGATCTGTTTATTTGTATACAAATGGATTTGGCATTAAATAACCTACAATAGTTGATATACCATTAAACCCAAACAAACAAACAAACAAATAATCGGGCAGAGAAAGAAAGATATTGGCGAAATCGAAAAAGTTGAAAATGCAGTCAAAAGAATGTTTACGTTGGCATTGCGTATAACTCCTTGTGTGTGTGTCTATGTGTGTCTATGTAGATTCTATATATTTGCGTATAATTGTGTGCAGTCGTATATGAGATAGTTATTATGTGTGTGTGTATGTGTGTGTGTGTTTGTGTGTTTTTTGATGATACATGCATCTCACGGCAGATTTGAGGCTGTCTCCTAAATATAAGCGTAACGTCGAGGACGTCGGGGGACAGACAAGGGTTTGGGTGAATAAAAGAAAATTATTTTGTGTAGTGATGATTTTAACTAAGGAACAAATCATTTTCATCATTGCATTATGTCTGATGATTGTCGTATAAGATGAAATGAAACCAGTGGTCGCAGATAAGCATCCATGCTATTAAATATACATACATATATCTATATATTCTAATATTTATTTATTTATTTATTATTATTATTATTATTATTATTATTATTATTATTATTATTATTATTATAGCTCGATCACAGATATTGAGCATTCTCCAAATTATACTGCGTTTGGTCTACTACAAACCAATTAAGTGAGATAGTGTCAACAATATACTGATATATATATATATATATATATATATATATATCTGAGCAAAATTAAAGTCACTCGGGAATACACACACACACACACACATACACACACACATATATGTGTGTGTGTGTGTGTTGTAAGTATTCCCAAGTAACTTCACTGTTGCTCTTAAATGCAGTCATTCATTTATCAATCAGAAAAATTGTTTTTATTGCTTTATATGATTATAAAGCAATAAAAACAATTTTTCTGATTATGTGTGAAGAATATTTTACATATTCTTAGCACAACGTGGCCTTTTTCTAGTTTTTTTTTTGTCTTTGTTCTTGAGGTTTGTTTTCATTCATCAACAAACTGGCGTAAAATTTCTGGGGCATTTTCATATTTAGTCTATAAAAAAACAAACAATTAAGTGAAGTGTTTGTTGAGAAGTTGCACAATTTTCTTACCATAGAGGGATATTTTTCTTTCATTCTCAAGGTCACATTACACAGATTAGATATTTGTTTTTGGATCATTTGCCTTTAATAAAACATTTAATCTTGGATTGTCTTACGTGTTATCAGTTGAGGAAAATTGTTCAAATCGCTAATTGAAATTAAAATTCATTTTGCAAATTCAAACGAAATGAATTATTTTGCTAACATGCAAAGTATTGGTTCACGATAGACGTTGTCTATATTCTTCCATATTTGTGTCAGTATTACTGCTGGGCTGCACCGATTGGACTTTTCCAAAATGCTCGGAAAAAAGCAAGATGGGAACAACGTTAAGATGCTGAACATGAACAAATTCAGCTGGAAGCAGCACCCCACAAAAGACCAGTTGAATGGCCACTTACCTTCTATCTCCTAAATCATCCAAGTTAGATAAACAAAACACGTTGGACACTGATGAAGAAACTCATATGTCACGTTTTTTTTATTGACTCCTACACATAGAACACCAGAGTTGACCAGTCAGTAAAAACTTAAATTTATCAGCTGTAGGCTTTGGTTTGGTTTACTTTCGTAGCATATGAACCATTATTGCTTATTTAATGCCAAATTCTGTTTTTAGTGGGTAGAGTGTTCGCCAATGGTCCGGGAGACCTGGGTTCAATCCCAGGTCGCGTTATACTAAAGACTTTAAAAATGGTACTTGATAACTTCTTGCTTAACACTCAGCAATATAAGGTACATATCAAGGGTAAAGTGGAGCAATCCAGGGAAAGGAGTAGCGCCCTCCCCAACGCCTCAGTGTAGTAGCTATTGAAAAGGGAGCCTTCTGGTCACCCTTGACTAGGGTCGCTAACTTTACTATGATTTGTAAACACAGTTCTGTTTCTAACAATTGAAGTTATCTTGAGCCCAGAAAGTTAAATGGTTTCAAGCATTTCTATATATCACAAGCAATTCTATTCAACATTAGTTATTTGTTTATACACTGTTAAATGATCAAACAGTTCTATTTCAAACAATTGAATTCATCATAAGTCATTTGTTTTCCTAGTTTAAATGTCAAAGAGTTTTATTTGGCCCAGAGATAGGACCCTATCGAGTGCTACCACTCCGGGATAGAGTGAACCAGGGAACGATGACAATGTAAGGGTACTCCACATTCTCCATACTCTAGTATTACTGGCAGCTCACCATCAGATTGTTTGATGTAATTTCCTGGACACCCGTTGAGTGGAGCCTAAACCCACTGCAGATATGCAGTTAGTGTATTCTACTGCTCTAGCAGACTGGGCTGATGGACAGACACTAGATACCGTCTTGCGGACCTACCAAGGGCGATGGCCGATAAGGACGGTTTCAGTTTCTTTGTTTAAGGACATATCAACAATCGATGATTATTTAATGGCAAAGCCGTCCTTGTAGAAGAATAGTGGTAGTGCTATTTATACGGTAGGAGAGGGATATAGGGGGTTCATACCTTTCCAAAGGGTATTATTTTTATGCCAAAGCCGTCCATGAAGAAGAACAGTGGTGGTGCTATTTACTCGGTAGATGAGGGATAAAGGGGGTTCATACATTTCCTAAGGATATTTATTTAATGGCAATGCCGTCCCTGTAGAAGAACAGTGGTACATCGGTAGATGAGGGATAAAGGGGGTTCATACCTTTCCTAAGGATATTTATTTAATGGCAATGCCGTCCTTGTAGAAGAACAGTGGTAGTGCTATTTACACGGTAGGTGAGGGATAAAGGGGGTTCATACATTTCCTAAGGATATTTATTTAATGGCAATGCCGTCCTTGTAGAAGAACAGTGGTAGTGCTATTTACACGGTAGGTGAGGGATAAAGGGGGTTCATACATTTCCTAAGGATATTTATTTAATGGTAATGCCATCCTTGTAGAAGAACAGTGGTAGTGCTATTTACACGGTAGGTGAGGTATAAAGGGGGTTCATACCTTTCCTAAGGATATTTATTTAATGGCAATGCCGTCCTTGTAGAAGAACAGTGGTAGTGCTATTTATACGGTAGGTGAGGTATAAAGGGGGTTCATACATTTCCTAAGGATATTTATTTAATGGCAATGTCGTCCTTGTAGAAGAACAGTGGTAGTGCTATTTACACGGTAGGTGAGGGATAAAGGGGGTTCATACATTTCCTAAGGATATTTATTTAATGGCAATGCCGTCCCTGTAGAAGAACAGTGGTACATCGGTAGATGAGGGATAAAGGGGGTTCATACCTTTCCTAAGGATATTTATTTAATGGCAATGCCGTCCTTGTAGAAGAACAGTGGTAGTGCTATTTACACGGTAGGTGAGGGATAAAGGGGGTTCATACATTTCCTAAGGATATTTATTTAATGGTAATGCCATCCTTGTAGAAGAACAGTGGTAGTGCTATTTACACGGTAGGTGAGGTATAAAGGGGGTTCATACATTTCCTAAGGATATTTATTTAATGGCAATGCCGTCCCTGTAGAAGAACAGTGGTACATCGGTAGATGAGGGATAAAGGGGGTTCATACCTTTCCTAAGGATATTTATTTAATGGCAATGCCGTCCTTGTAGAAGAACAGTGGTAGTGCTATTTACACGGTAGGTGAGGGATAAAGGGGGTTCATACATTTCCTAAGGATATTTATTTAATGGCAATGCCGTCCTTGTAGAAGAACAGTGGTAGTGCTATTTACACGGTAGGTGAGGGATAAAGGGGGTTCATACATTTCCTAAGGATATTTATTTAATGGTAATGCCATCCTTGTAGAAGAACAGTGGTAGTGCTATTTACACGGTAGGTGAGGTATAAAGGGGGTTCATACCTTTCCTAAGGATATTTATTTAATGGCAATGCCGTCCTTGTAGAAGAACAGTGGTAGTGCTATTTATACGGTAGGTGAGGTATAAAGGGGGTTCATACATTTCCTAAGGATATTTATTTAATGGCAATGTCGTCCTTGTAGAAGAACAGTGGTAGTGCTATTTACACGGTAGGTGAGGGATAAAGGGGGTTCATACATTTCCTAAGGATATTTATTTAATGGCAATGTCGTCCTTGTAGAAGAACAGTGGTAGTGCTATTTACACGGTAGGTGAGGGATAAAGGGGGTTCATACATTTCCTAAGGATATTTATTTAATGGCAATGCCGTCCTTGTAGAAGAACAGTGGTAGTGCTATTTACACGGTAGGTGAGGGATAAAGGGGGTTTATACATTTCCTAAGGATATTTTTTTAATGGCAATGTCGTCCTTGTAGAAGAACAGTGGTAGTGCTATTTACACGGTAGGTGAGGGATAAAGGGGGTTCATACATTTCCTAAGGATATTTATTTAATGGCAATGTCATCCTTGTAGAAGAACAGTGGTAGTGCTATTTACACGGTAGGTGAGGGATAAAGGGGGTTCATACATTTCCTAAGGATATTTATTTAATGGCAATGCCGTCCTTGTAGAAGAACAGTGGTAGTGCTATTTACACGGTAGGTGAGGGATAAAGGGGGTTTATACATTTCCTAAGGATATTTATTTAATGGTAATGCCATCCTTGTCGAAGAACAGTGGTAGTGCTATTTACACGGTAGGTGAGGTATAAAGGGGGTTCATACAGTTCCTAAGGATATTTATTTAATGGCAATGTCGTCTTTGTAGAAGAACAGTGGTAGTGCTATTTATACGGTAGGTGAGGTATAAAGGGGGTTCATACATTTCCTAAGGATATTTTTTTAATGGCAATGTCGTCCTTGTAGAAGAACAGTGGTAGTGCTATTTACACGGTAGGTGAGGGATAAAGGGGGTTCATACATTTCCTAAGGATATTTATTTAATGGCAATGCCGTCCTTGTAGAAGAACAGTGGTAGTGCTATTTACACGGTAGGTGAGGGATAAAGGGGGTTCATACCTTTCCTAAGGATATTTATTTAATGGCAATGGCGTCCTTGTAGAAGAAAAGTGGTAGTGCTATTTACACGGTAGGTGAGGGATAAAGGGGGTTCATACATTTCCTAAGGATATTTATTTAATGGCAATGTCGTCCTTGTAGAAGAACAGTGGTAGTGCTATTTACACGGTAGGTGAGGGATAAAGGGGGTTCATACATTTCCTAAGGATATTTATTTAATGGCAATGCCGTCCTTGTAGAAGAACAGTGGTAGTGCTATTTACACGGTAGGTGAGGGATAAAGGGGGTTCATACATTTCCTAAGGATATTTATTTAATGGCAATGCCGTCCTTGTAGAAGAACAGTGGTAGTGCTATTTACACGGTAGGTGAGGGATAAAGGGGGTTCATACATTTCCTAAGGATATTTATTTAATGGCAATGCCGTCCTTGTAGAAGAACAGTGGTAGTGCTATTTACACGGTAGGTGAGGGATAAAGGGGGTTCATACATTTCCTAAGGATATTTATTTAATGGCAATGCCGTCCTTGTAGAAGAACAGTGGTAGTGCTATTTACACGGTAGGTGAGGGATAAAGGGGGTTCATACATTTCCTAAGGATATTTATTTAATGGCAATGGCGTCCTTGTAGAAGAAAAGTGGTAGTGCTATTTACACGGTAGGTGAGGGATAAAGGGGGTTCATACATTTCCTAAGGATATTTATTTAATGGCAATGCCGTCCTTGTAGAAGAACAGTGGTAGTGCTATTTACACGGTAGGTGAGGGATAAAGGGGGTTCATACATTTCCTAAGGATATTTATTTAATGGCAATGCCGTCCTTGTAGAAGAACAGTGGT
>OY757916.1:85086891-85189391 GCA_963585895.1 Sepioteuthis lessoniana | reverse complement strand
AGTCCTTTATTCCAACCAGCTGAGGGTTAAAAAGTAACACTACTGTTCTCCAACAAGGATGGCTTTGACATTAAATAGTCCCGGAAGGTTGATATGTCATTAAACAAAGAAAATGAGACCGAAACTGAACCAGGATGGAATAGCAAAAAATATTACTCCACTCTCCCTAGATATCCAGAAATGAAGCCTCATCACCAGTGTTATACCGAGGACACATACTATGCAGCATTTCAGTTCTGAACTGGGGGAGTCCCCATGGTATAGTGGTTAATGTGCGAGTCTGCAACATGATAGTAAGCGAGTTCGAACTCCAGTCACGCTATTACTTTTACTTTCAGACTAATACCAGTGGGAAAGATATAAAACCCCTCATGCCAAAGTTAACGGTTAAATAGTACTAATACTGTCCTTCTACAAAGGTAGTTTTTGCATTGAATAACATGCGAAGTTTGATATGCCATTAAGCAAAGAAACGAAACCAAATCATGTCTTCTGGGATGGTGTTTTAGGTTGAGAGGTGTCATTATTCACGAGCAATTTGTTGTAATGACTAAGTTTTTTTTAAATTTTTGGTTGTTTGGTTGGGTTTTATTGCATATCAACCTTTGTATGTGATTTAAAGCCAAATCTATTATCATTCAAATAGTTCTACTTCAAACAATTCAGTTTAGCATGAGTTCGCAGTTTAATTGTCAAAAAACATTTCTATTTAGTCAAACTGTTCTAAGTCAGATAATTCAGTTTAGTATGAGTACAGATTTTCTTTACACACAATTAAATGTCAAAACACTTCAATATTAAGCAATTCAGTTTAGTGTAAGTAGAGTTTCAATGTCAAAAACAGTTCCATTTCAAGCAATTCAGTTTAGTATAAGCACACAGTTTAAATGTAAGTACAGTTTAATTGTCAAAAGCATTTCTATTTCAAGCTTTTCAGTTTACTTAAACAGTTCTAATTCAAACAATTCAGTTTAACATAAATATGCAGTTAGTTCTATTTAACCCATAGATAAGGCCCTATCAGGTACTACGATTCCGAGCCAGAGTGGACCTGGGAGCAATGGCAATGAAGAGGTGCTCCGCATTCCCTAAAGCTCCAGCATCACTGGAACCTCACCATCAGATTGTTTAGTGTCATATCCAGGACACTCATTGGTGGGTGTGTTATCCCCTTGCAGAGGTGCAGTCGGTGTATTCTACAGCCCCAGCCGACTGGGCAATGCACAGAGTTAATGTCAAAACAGTTTTATTTCAGATAGTTCAGTTTAGCAAAAATACACAGTTTAGATGTCAAAACAGTTCTATTTTAAACATTTCAGTTTGGCATAAATACGCAGTTTAAATGCGAAAAATAGTCAACTCAAGAAACCACAGTTTAGTTCTATTTAATCCATAGATAGAACCCTTATCAGGTGCTACCGATACGGGCCAGAGTGGACCTGGGAGCGATGGGAATGAAGGGGTACTCCGCATTCTCCAAAGCTCCAGTATTTCTGGAACCTCACCATCAGATTGTTTAGTGTCATATATAGGACACTCGTTAGGGGGGGGATCTTACCCCTTAGCAGAGAATCAGTCGGTGAATTTCACACTGAGCTATAAATTTTTGGTAAAGCATTTTTAATTTATTGTTCATTTTGCTCCATTTTATTTGTTCCAATATTCTTGATCGATACATTCTTTAACGGCATTTAGGATTCTTTAGTGTGACACAAAAATCCAAATGAGGGAAATTAGAGCTTGTAAGATAGTACGCCGCTTATCTTTGGAGGCTTGAAAATCATTCAACTTGCTGGCATTTTATGTGGTTCAAAGACTGACCTCTGGCATGAGTGATAATAACACAGGTTTATCGGCTATGGAGTAATTCATTAAGTATGTTTATCGGCATAAATGTATATGTATGTGTGTGCGCGTGTCAGTGAGAGAGAGAGAGAGAGAGAGAGAGAGAGAGAGAGAAAGAGAGAGAGAGAGAGAGAGAGAGAGAGAATTCAGAGCTTACTTTCTCTTAGATTGGTTTCTGTACCTAAGCTTAAAAGCAAATCTGCCTTTTTGTTCACCTATAGTTGGGGCGTTGAGAAAAGGTGGATTCATGCCTTTTCCGAGAATGAAAGTGTAATGCAAACAGCTTCGTTCAGGATTTGAACTCGGGTCACTGATTCGATAACTGTTACGCCCAATACTTCCACAAAAATCATAAAAGATTAATTGATTGCGCCGAAAACTATTCAGCACCGCTCAGTACTTTATACTTTTGCTAGTCTGTAAATTCACATGCCTCCTCTCAAGGGCAAGTAAGACATAAGGTCAAGTTTAAAGAGTATCCTCAAACACGCGCATAGATAAGATTTAAAAAAAATGACCAGTTCCCACAGGCTCAACTTGAAAGACAAAAAGGTGATCTTTGACCTTCTCTTTTTAGTGAAACGGTAAGATACCACTTAACGTTAAGAATCTCCAAGGATCAGTCAAGCTTCATTTGTACCGTGTCACGCCTGAAGGCGAAACATGAATGATCATATCCAAAAGAAATGTGTTATTGGGAGTGGAATCGTTTTTTCTTCTTTTTTTTTTTGCTTTTGTTCGGTTGTCAACTTCAAAAGTTATTTTTTAGTGACTTTCCCTTTCGGTAGCAGTCAGCCAGAAACTATAAATAATTAAATAGACCCTTCTGTGTCTGTTTCAATCTTCTTCTCCACCCTCTCATTAATTTCCCATGCACGTCCCCCTTTCGCTCATTTTTACTCCAGCAAATCGTCTTTTCAGCCTTCTCCGGTAAGTGGGGGGAGTTTTTTTAATGCTTCTAAATAAGCAATTTCCTTGGGAATGTGACTCCCGTTGCAGCCCAGTAACTAGTGGCTCCTTTTGGATATCACGTGGTCAAGTACATTCAGAATGAAGCGGTAGGTGTGTCTTGAGTACGATTATGTGTACTATGATGACAAGAAGAGATGTATTAGGGCAACATGACATTGACTCCTTACTTTATTTTATTTCTTTTTTTGTTAACATTTCTTCTTCTTCTTCTTCTTCTTCTTCTTCTTCTTCTTCTTCTTCAAGCATTTGCGTATTTAAACCCCATTTCTGGGTATATATAACTGAGGAACAAATGAAAGCAAGTCTTTGAAAATCTTTAACTCTTTACTCAATAGTCATCTAGTTTCTGCCATTCTAGCTGACAGAACTTACCTCTTCTCGTGCATTTTGACGTTATCAAGTGCGTCCACTACAATGGGTACCATTCTGACTTTCATCTTCCACAGCTTTTTCATTTCTTAGACGAGCGCTCATCCTTATTTAGCTTCTAGGTAGTAGAGATGATATTTTGTCGAATCCTCACTCACTAAATATATTCATGAGGCACTAACACTGAATAATTAGAAGAAAAGATGAGATAAACTCACCTACAAATACATGCATAATATACATACAAGAAGTATTGAAAAGAATGCACAAAAGTGTCCGAACAGTTAAAATATGGACATAAAGTTCAATGAAGAAGTAGTATGTAAAAGGGGTACAAAAAAGTAAATAAAGTCTTTCCTGGTTTTTGGTTTGGGTTGGTTTTATGGCAATTCAACAATTGTTGGTTATTAATGGTAAATTTTAGGAGGTGCCCGTGGTGTAATGGTTATTGTCGCAGGAATTGGACACGGCGACACGAGTTCAAATCCTGGACTAATACCCTTGGAAGGGTATGAATCCAATTATTCTCCCTCCAACTATGGGTAAATAGTAGGACAGACTACGTTCTTCAGCCTTGGTGAGGCAACTAGTCTAGGAGAAGGAAAACTTTGAATTCAAACCTGTTAAACTCCGCTTAAAAAATTGACCTTGTGTCATATCCTGCCCGAGCGGAGGGGTTGATTAATGCTAAATCCATGTTTATACAAACAAACAGTTCTATTTCAAACAATTCAGTTCAGGATAAGTACACAATTTAAATATCAAAACAGTCTTATTTCAAACAATTATTTAGCATAAGTACACATTTAAACTATCACTCTGGGCCAGAGTGGATCTTGGAGCGGTGACAATTAAGGGGTTTTCCGCATTCCCCAAAGCTACAACATTACTGAAACCTGACCATCAGATTGTTTAGTGTCATATCAGGACACTCGTTGGAGTGTCCTGGATATGACACAGTGTTCCTCTGCAGACAAGCAGTCGGTGTATTCTACGGCCCCATTTGTCTTTCATGAGAAAGATGGACAGTAAATTTTACGGTAAAGCTTTGTTGTTATATCCCTTTCGTGCTGTTTGCTACTTTGATTTATGTGATCAACTGTTTAATCTCACTCACCACATCACCTACATTTGTTAATCTCTACGTATTATACATTTTTTCTTTGATATCATTAGTCTTTATTGCATTGTTTTATTAAATTATGTTTTTAACTACATATTAATAGAAATGCAGTTTCTCTTTTGAGGTCTTCCCTTTCTAGCCATGTCTAGGTCATCTCACGAGGAATTTCATTATTTTATTGCTCGAGCTATTCATACAGATGTTTTTCTTCTGATTTTTCTTCCCAAGATTTTGCTTATTGTTTTCTAGTTGGTCCTTAAGTTACTTTTTTGATATTGCAGTTGTTAACTTCTGCAGTTTCGTTTTTACGTCTCTATGGTTTATACATTTTTTGTCGTTTTTTGGTTTGGTTTGACTTCTTTGTTTAATGGCATATCAACCTCTATAGGTTATTTAATCGCAAAGCCATTCTCCTAGAAGAACAGTCGTGGTACTATTTAACCCATAGCTGGTAGGATAAGGGGTTCATACCTTTCCCAAGGGTATTTGCCCGAAAGTGAACGTAATGGCGCGACTGGAGTACGAACTCGCTTACTACGATTCCGTAGTCCATCGCTTTAACCATACACCACGAGGACATCCCCTCGTTTTTTGGACTTCAGTCTTTTATTTATTTATTTATTTTGTCTTTTTCTGCTCTCTTGCTTGCCTTCCCCGCTTCAAGTAGATTCATTTGTCTATTTTCATGTCTCCTCTTGGCCTGACATCTTCTGGTCATTGTCACGTGATCAGTCGCTTCTTTTCTTCCATTTGACATTTTTATTTTCCTTCTGGCAATTTCTTCCGTTATGAAAAAAAAAAAAGAAAGAAAAACAAACTCTCGTCTATCACTTTTTCTGGTTCTTTATTTACCTCTTTGCCCATTCTGATGGTGAGGTTCCAGCAATACTGGAACTTTGGGGAATGCGGAGTACCCCTTCATTGCCATCGCTCCCAGGTTCACTCTGGCCCGTATCGGTAGCACCTGATAAGGGTCCTATCTATAGTTTAAATAGAACTAAATCGTGCTTCTTTCACTATACTGATTTTTGAATTTAAACTGCATATTTATGCTAAACTGAATTATTTAGAATAGAACTGTTTTGACATTGGAACTGCGTTCTAGTGGTGTACTGAATTGTTCAAAATAGAACTGTTTTGACGTCTAAACTGTGTACTTATGCTGAACTGAATTATCTGAAATAAAACTGTTTGACATTTAACTCTGTTTTGCCCAGTGGGCTGGGGCTGTAGAATACACTGACTGCACCTCTGCAAAGGGGTAAGACCCCCCCTAATGAGTGTCCTGGATATGACACTTATCAATTTGATGGTGATGTTCCAGCAGTGCTGGAACTTTGGGGAATGTGGAGTACCCCTTCATTACCATGGCGGCTCCCAGGTCCACTCTGGCCCGGAGTGGTAGCACCTGATAGGGCCCTATCTATGGGTTAAATAGAACTAACTGCATACTAATGCTAAACTGAATTGTTTGAGTAAACTGAATAGCTTGAAATAGAAATGTTTTTGACAATTAAACCGTACTTACATTTAAACTGCGTGCTTATGCTTAACTGAATTATTTGAAATAGAACTGTTTTTGACATTAAAACTGTATTTACACTTAACTGAATTGTTACATATAACTGCTTGAATAGTTTGAAATAGAAATGTTTTTGACAATTAAACTGTGTATTTATGCTAAACTGAATTGTTTTAATAGAACAGATTATTTACATAAAAATGGATTTGGCGTTAAATAACCTATAAAGGTTGATATGCCATAAAACCCATCAAACAAACTTATTTTCCTCTAATGACATGTCTTCATTTTTCTTATCTTTTTTTTCTTCGTCTCGTCTCATTTGAACTTCATTTTCAAGTTTTTTCCCTCATGATTATCAAACGAAGTATGATTGGGTTTGCTAATATTTCGATTTTTATTTACATCGTTCATTTGATGTGGGTGGAAGTTATTTCGCTACTTATAGTTATGTATAGGTAAAATGATAATTATGGAGAATAAACAGATTTAAGGACATTGAATAAATGGATAGAATTGAAATACTGACTATAACAAGTGCAAAAATATTAATTGCTGTTTGTTCCCGTAAATTCTTCATCAAATTTGGATGGCATTCACATCTGCTTCATTTCATATGTACATATCTCATTTCGTTTTCTATCTATCTATCTATCTATCTATCTATCTATCTCTAAATATTTCAATTCAAACTCACGTCTATCTATCTATCTATCTATCTATCTCTAAATATTTCAATTCAAACTCACGTCTATCTATCTATCTATCTATCTATCTATCTATCTATCTATCTATCTATCTATCTATCTATCTCTAAATATTTCAATTCAAACTCACATCTATCTATCTATCTATCTATCTATCTATCTATCTATCTATCTATCTATCTATCTATCTATCTATAAATATTTCAATTCAAACTCACGTCTATCTATCTATCTATCTATCTATCTATCTATCTATCTATCTATCTATCTATCTATCCCTAAATATTTCTATTCAAACTCACGTCTATCTATCTATCTATCTATCTATCTATCTATCTATCTCTAAATATTTCAATTCAAACTCACATCTATCTATCTATCTATCTATCTATCTATCTATCTATCTATCTATCTATCTATCTATCTATCTATCTATCTCTAAATATTTCAATTCAAACTCACATCTATCTATCTATCTATCTATCTATCTATCTATCTATCTATCTATCTATCTATCTATCTATCTCTAAATATTTCAATTCAAACTCACGTCTATCTATCTATCTATCTATCTATCTATCTATCTATCTATAAATATTTCTATTCAAACTCACGTCTATCTATCTATCTATCTATCTATCTATCTATCTATCTATCTATCTATCTATCTATATTTCAATTCAAACTCACGTCTATCTATCTATCTATCTATCTATCTATCTATCTATCTATCTATCTATCTATCTATATTTCAATTCAAACTCACGTCTATCTATCTATCTATCTATCTATCTATCTATCTATCTATCTCTAAATATTTCAATTCAAACTCACATCTATCTATCTATCTATCTATCTATCTATCTATCTATCTATCTATCTATCTATCTATCTCTAAATATTTCAATTCAAACTCACATCTATCTATCTATCTATCTATCTATCTATCTATCTATCTATCTATCTATAAATATTTCAATTCAAACTCACATCTATCTGTCTATCTATCTATCTATGAAGCACACATACACATAAATATAATGTTTTTAGAAAGAAAAAAGTTATCAATTAAAAATCGTTAAAAGTGCCTGTTAATGTGTATCTATCATCGTGTGAGTGCGTTAATTACTGCTCTGTGGGTATTGGTGTGTCTGCCAGTAGGGTGGTAAGTGCGCGCACGCGTGTTTATAAAAGGACCACCCATCATGCACGACATTATTGCGAGACAAGAGCACTGTGTAGAATGTTGTTATTTAAGCGATACAACAATTACAAGGACGGAATGGGATTGAAGCTATCAACGCCGACAGAGACTGAAACAACAATAACAATAAAAAAAACAGAGACGGAAAGTCGAAAAATATTAAAAGAGAGAGAGAGAGAGAGACAGACAGAGACAGAGAGAGGTGGGTGGGTGACAGAGTGAGTGAGGACTTAAATTTTGGAATTCTTCTTATGAAATGCCGACAAATGCTTTAATTTGGTAAGACGCGACCGATGCTATAAAAAGATCATTAACACACACACACACACACACACACACACACATATACCATACTCATGGTAATAAAAACATGTTTAAAAATGGATGCATCCATTTTTGGGGGAAACTAGTATTTAAACTATTTTAACTTCTTTGTATACTTGAACCACCTATCACGAAAACTTTACAAGCTAGACGAACCAGACATACCGGACACTGCTGGAGAAGCAAAGACGAGATCTTAAGTGATGTGCTCCTGTGGATCCCCGCATATGGCCAGTCAAAAGCAGGACGACCAGTTCAAACATTCATACAGCAGCTATGTGATGATACGGGATATAACCCCGAAGACCTGCCGAAGGCGATGAATGATAGGGAGACGTGGAGAGAGAGGGTCAGGGATATCCGTGTTAGCCGCACGTCATGATGATGATGATGATACTTGAACCAGGGAAAGGAGTAGCGCCCTCCACTACATCTTGGTATAGTCGCTAATGAAAAGGAAGCCTTCGGGTTGCCTTCGACTACAGTTGTATAAGTGAAAATGATAGATAAGAATTGTCTAATCAGGAAAAATAAACTTCCAAAGTATTTATTCTGGGCGAACAAGTTTAATGATTGGATATATAATCAAAAACTATGGCAGTTAATAAAGATGGCCTATCGCAGGTCTTCCTATACACTTCTGATTACACAAATTTATCAATGTTATCAGCTTCGCCCATCAGCTTACGTCCACCTTCGGCTTTTGGGTCTGACTTGAGGTTCGGAAAGGTATCGCTTGGAGGAAGTCTCCCCGAGAGTAAATAGGATAGGTATTTATGAAGGAGGAAGAGTTCATTATCGTTTAGATTGGTCACCATAACACATACACAATTATATATATATATATATATATATATATATATATATATATATATATATATATATATACATTAAATAGAATTTGGGGGGTAATTTTGCTTGTGACCCAATTTCAATTTATATGGAAAAGTTGTTTCCTACTTTTGAAAAAAGTACTGAAGTACTATACTGAAGAAACTTCCAGTTAACTTTGTCCCTTACTCTTATAATATAGGCTCGTCCTTAGAAAGCGACATTGCTGACACAACCCAAATGAATGGGTCCGAGAATGGTGCTAATGCATGGTGTGATACTTTCAAATAGTAAATATTATTGCCTCCGAATACAGTGTTGCCCTGTGGTTAATAATATAGATTACGAGAGAGTAAATTTATCCCATTATTCAAAGCGTTGTAACCTCCGTAAAGCACGCTGTATGGACAAATTTGAGTTGTAATAAGGCAGTTGATAGTATTAAACAGCCACTTAATCTCCATTTCTAAAACCATCCAAGTAAGATGAACAAGACATGCAGGACACTGTTGGAGAAGCAAGAATGAACTCATAAATGACATTTTTCTAAAGATCCCTACACATGGACGTGCCAGTGTTGGCCGACCAACAAAAACTTATTTGCATTAGTTTTGTGTGGACATAGGATGTAGTTAGGAGGACCTGGCGGGAGCGATGGATGATAAGAACAGAGAGAGAGAGAGAGAGAGAGAGAAAGAGAGAGAGAGAGAGGGAGAGATCTATGCGTGACCTGATGATGAGGATGATATTTTTCTTTCATTATGAATATGGACTTCCTATTTTTACTTGGTATTATGCCGGTGGTGAAATGGTTAACAAGGTAGTCAGCGACATCGTAGTTAGCGAGTTCGAATTCCAGTCATGTTCTATTTTAGAACAATATGAATCCCCTTTACCTCCCCCCAGCTATGAGTTAAATACTGCAACTACTACTGCTTTTTTATGAGGATAGTTTTGGAATTAGGTAATCCACGAAGCTTGTTATGCCATTAAACAAAGAAACCAAATCAAACTATTATTTTTATTGGGTACCTTATTTTTTCTTGTATTGTAACGATTATCGTCTTTGGAAAAGGACCTGGTGACTTGAGTTCAAATCCTGATCAAGGTGGTTTTCTATTTCACTTCACTCAAATACCATTAGGAAAGTGAAGGATTTAACTATTCTCCTCCCAGTAGGAAATAAATCGGGAAAATTGGCCTCTTTTTCATTATTATGGCAACTGGTCAAAGAGGAAAAAACACTGAATTTAAACCAGTTGCACATAATTAACCTTGTGCTGCATCCAGCTCGTGGCAGAGGAGTTGGGTAACTACAACCTTATTATATCTTTCTTTGTCAGTTGACACACAAAAATGCAATATCTAATCTGAACGTAATCATATAAAGATGAGTTGCATTTAAAACACTTCATTTTTCTTCAAATAAAATTATTAATTCCAGGTAAAGCTCCACTCATGCTAAATTTTTTTAGACTTACTTTAACCATAAAAAATAACAAATTAAAAAAACAAAATCTTATTTTCGCAGAGTCAGAAACATGGATCAACCAACGAGACTCGAAATTATCAACAAATGATTAACTAACCATTAAACCATGCAAATCACCTCTGATTTACTGGGAAGATATCAACTAAACTTAGCTTAGTAATGCACAGGGTTACATTAATAGTACTTTTAGTGAGAGTAGGGCTCATTATTAAGGACGAGCGAAATTACCATGCCAATCAAAATTCGGCAGTTGGATCGCAATGTTTATTCTTTCTAAGTTTAACTTAGCTTGTTTCATGAAAGGCCACAGTTGTGTGTTTCTGTTTATGAACACGAATTCACCAATTTAGATTTCTTTGGTAAACGTCACTCTTTATTTAGTAATAAACTTTTTAAAATGTATACTTTTAATACATATATGCAGGACACTGCTGGAGAGGCAAGGACGAGCTCATAAGTGATGTACTCCTATGGACCCCCGCATATGGCCAAGCAAAAGCAGGACGACCAGCTCGAACATACATACAGCAGCTATGTGAGGATACGGGATGTAGCCCTGAAGACCTGCCAGAGACGATGAATGATTGGGAGAAGTGGCGAGAGAGGGTCAGGGATATCCGTGCTAGCGGCACAACATGATGATGATGATGATAATATATATATATATATATATATATATAAACTTAGATTGTTCAAACAGTATTATATAGATATATAACTGAGGATGACATCGCCCAAAAAAAAAAAAAGAAAAAAGAAATTGGTGTGACCTGAGTTCGCATTTTTTAGGAAGCCTTTCACTTTGTGCTGTCATTTTACAAAATAAGTCTTGTTGTCACACTTCCGTGTAAAGGCAATGCCGTTGGACGTAACTTTTGTAAGCATCAAGAAGAAATCAATTATCCTACTTCGGATGTGCTCATGTGATTGTATTCCCAACATGGATCCTTTCATAGCCTTCTGTGTCCGAACTATTTTCAAAATAACTTGTTCAATTATCTATCACTGTAAAAGTTAACCGATAATTTTTCTGCATTCACGGTAGAGAATACTTTAAAAATAGTCTGGTCAAACTTTGTCTCTATTTACGATCTAAGATTATTCTATTTTATTTTGAGCCATAATATCAAAGATAAGAGTAAATAAAAGAAAATACTTTTTTGAAGGTTTTCATTGACAGTCTGATTCTTTATGTAATGAAACACTCGATCCTATTGACTTTAATTCCATGTCCATCTATTGAGATATATTTACAAATGTTATCATGAATATTTCTATCGTACGTTTTTAATAACAGTTCCAACATAAGAGATTTTAAAAAGTAAAATTCATGATAAATAAGTTTATAATGACCACATTACGCATAATTTCTCTTCGGTATATTTTTCTTAATGGATATGAACTAAACGTTTTATCCTTTTCGGCTGCTTTTATTTTCTAATGTAGACTACAAAGTAATTAACGTTTAAGAAGATTAAGAATAGTTTGTTATCTAGACAAATCGTTTTCTTTATCTAATGCAGATGGCTAACGATTTTGGTGCTTGATTCTGGCACAAAAATTTTCCAGTTAAGATAGGAAAAAAGAAAGACTCATTTGGTTGAAACATCTTTCAAAGGTGGAAAAGAAAATAGCGTTATGGGAATTAAAATTAATGATAAGAAAGAAAAAAAGAACGAAAGAAAAGTTATAAAATAAGCTCACTGTAAAGATGTCGCTCCCTGCACGAACAATCATAATAATTGGTAACCTTGGTTTGGTTTTATCTTTATTGTATATCAAACATTGTAGGTTATTTAATGCCATATACTGTTTATACATATCTATTAGATATATATATAATTTGTTTGCGCGTTTTCTTAAGAACATTTTTAAACGAGATTGAGCTCTTTTTTATGAGTTGGATCTAATTTATTGGCATACTTGTATCGCTTTTATTTCTATTTGGCTTCAATTATTGCTACCTAACACTAATAAGTAAAGTTGGCAACCTTAGTCGAGGCTCCTTTTCAATAGCTACTACACCAAAGTGTAGGGGAGGGTGTTACTCCATTCCCTGGATTGCTCCACTTTACCCTTGGTGCTTATCTTGTAATGTTGAATGTTAAGCAAGGCGGCATCAAGTATCATTTTTGAGTTTTTGGCAGGACTGAATCTAGGATTGAACCCCGGTCTCCTGGACCATTGGCGGTAGCTCTCTGAAACGAGTAGACAAGTTTACCTACATAGTAAGCGGTGTCTCATCAACCGAGACAGACATCAACACGCGACTAGCAAAGGCATAGACAGGCTATCACTAGGCTATCCGTCATATGGAAGTCATACCTGACCGATAAAATGAAGCACAGTTTTTTTCCAAGCAGCGGTCGTATTGATACTGCGGTATGGATGCACTACATGGACGTTAACTAAACGTATGGAGAAAAAGCTTGACGGCAACTAAACAAGAATGCTGCAAGCAATATTGAACAAGTCCTGGAGGCAGCACCCCACAAAGAAGTAGCTGTACGGCCACTTACGACCCATCACGACGACTATCAAAATTAGACGAACCAGACATGCTGGACACTGCTATGTATCACTAACAATTCAATTAAACATCAGTTATTTGTTTACTCACAGTTAAATGATCAAACAGTTCTATTTCAAAGAATTCAATTTAGCCTAAGTCATTTGTTTGCACACAGTTTAAATGTCAAACACTTTTCTTTGACCCATAAATAGAACCCTATCAAATTCCTCCACTTCGGACCAGAGTGGATCTGGGAGCGACGGCAATGAAGGGGTAATCTGGATTCCCCAAATCTCCAGCATTTGTGGAATCTCACAATCAGATTGTTTATTGACATATCCAGGACGTTTATTGGTGAGGGAGGGGGTCTGACTCCTCTGAAGTGATGCAGTCGGTGTATTCTACCGCATCTAGTTCAGAATAAAATTTTGGGCTCAAAATAATGGGGTAACATAGAAAGTTTGATGTAACAAGTAAAAACATGGTTTTAAAAGGACTTTAACTTTATTGAGTGTCCTAGATATAAACCTAAACTATTCGAGGATTCTGGCGTTCTGGGGAATGTTAAGTACTTCTTCAGTGCCATTACTCCCAGGTCCACTCTTACCCGGAGTGATAGTATCAAATAGAACTAATTATTTGTCTGATGTTGAAGTGTTATTGATAGATACAAATACATAAAACCATTTGGCTTGTTTAAAATGTTACCTACAAACTATTCGTTTACAAATCATACATATATATATATATATATATATATATATATATAAGAGCAGAAGATGGCATTAAATAACCTAAGAGGGTTGATATGCCATAAAATCCAACCAACTAACTTTAAATTTATTGAACATTTTCTTTTATTATGTCTTATCTTAACTTTAAGAAGAGTTATTTGGTTGATTAAATGGTTGATTAATTTTAACGGCTTGACAACCCGTCTAAGACTATTTTATGCTGAAAGGTGAAGGAATTGCGTTCATTGTACGTTCATATTTAACTTTTGTATAGTTGTTCCTTAAGAGTTTTTTTTTGCGTACGAACCTATCGAATATGAATCAACTGACTTATTTGACCCATTGGTAGGAGGACTACCATTTAACGAATCTATATTTTTACACCCCTCTTTGGTATAAATGGGATCATCCTATTTACAATAAATGCTTAGCAACACAAACATTTTAAAGGAATTAAAAAAGGAAGAAAAGAAAGACAAAAACATCGGAATTGTTTGTTCTTAAACTGATGAACAAAGAAAACGAACACGAAGCGAGAATACAATACACATCGATGATAGTTTGGTTTGGTTTCTTTGTTTAATGGCATATCAACCTTTATAGGTTATTTCATGCCATTCTCCTAGAAGAACAGTTGTGGTACTATTTAACCCATAGCTGGGAGGATAAGGGGGTTCATAGCTTTCCCAAGGGTATTTGCCCGAAAGTGAAAGCGTGACTGTAGTACGAACTCGCTTAACTACGATTCCGCAGTCCATCGCTTTAACCATTACACCACGAGCACACCCCACACATCGATGAGATACTAACAGATTCTACCACTCCATGTTAGAGCGGACTGAAGAGTAATGTCAGTGAAGGCATCCTCCATGCTGCCCAGATTTCGAGGTCTGGAGCCTCACCACTAGATGCAGTTTAGATTTATACCCTGGACAAACCTTTTTGAGGGAGGAATCTTTACCCCTCCATAAGGTATTCAGCCAGCGTATTCCAATCTTCACCGTCAATATTTGTCGTACGTCCCACCGACCGGACGTGTGTGTCACAAGGCGTTTTGTTAGATGGGTCCGGGCACAGGGCTCCAAAAATGCCTGGGCATTCCCCTAAAAAGCGGCGCCAAAGGCAATAAACCTAGTCACTCAAGGAGGGTTAGATCTTGGAGGACGGTCCATTGAAGCTCGAGGGTGCCGGTCGCGGCGCGCCCAACATGACTGCTGGCCTACCGGAATCCATGTCAGACAGCTTTGACCGACTGCCAGCGGAACCAGTACACCGTGTACCGATCAACACGGCCGACCGAGGTGTGAACCAGCCCAACGCTGGAAGGAATCTAATTCTCACCTGACAGTGTAAAAAATATAGAATAAACCTATAACAATGTGGTGGCTCCAATCATAATAACTGAGTACCCTGATTGGCTTATAAAGTAAAATATATATATTTTTTACATTCTTGAACTTTATTTTCAGTTTAATTTGATTAATTTTTATATTATGTTATTTTTCAATTTTATAATTATCTCTTCTCAGAACATTTTTTATCTTTCTAAACAAAGCGCTAATATTTCAATCTTCGAGAGAATTATTTTCATTACATTGTTCCTGTAATTTAGAAATAAATTATTCATGTAGCTATTGACCCTTCCGTTTATCAATGAGTTTGAGATAATAATATAGTTGGTTACTTAGAAACATTAGTCGACTGAACTTTTTCAAATCACTTGAGTATATGGAAAAAGAAAGAAAGCATGGGAGGAGAAAAATGAAGAGGAAAAACTGGTTGTTAAGAAAAATTTAAAGAAAAAGAACACGAAAGATATAGAAAAATTATTGGAGTAAAGGGAGTTATATGGTTTTTTAATGACATGTCAACCTGAATAGGGTTATTTTACACCTTGAGGTTAGGAAATCGCGTTCATTGTACGTTCATATAGACATCTTTTGTAAAGTTGTTACATTTTTTTTCAGCTCGCGGTCCTATCCAATACAAATAACTTTTGAACGGGCCCATTTGACCGATAGATTAGACTTTAATAGGTACTACCACACCAGGTCCGAGAAGACCTTTGGGTAAAAGATAGGTATTGCTCCTTGGCCTAGTGGGTGGAGGGCTCGCCAATAGTCCGGGTAACCTGGGTTCAATCCCAGGTCGCGTCATACCAAAGACTTTAAAAATGGTACTTGATACCTCCTCGCTTAACACTCAGCAATATAAGGTACGTATCAAAGGTGGACCAACCCAGGGAAAGGAGTAGCGCCCTCCCGTACACCTTGGTTTAGTAGCTTTTGAAAAGGGAGCCTTCTGGTCGCCCTTGACTACGGTCGCCAATTTTATTTACTGTCGTGAGAGAAGAAAGAAGAGACAGAGCGAACATGAGCAAGTGACAATGAGAGAGAGGAAAGAAAGACAGATTGAATTACTATAAAAACGGAATTTTTCAGGAATATGTTTGTAAGAATATATATATATATATATATATATATATATATATATATATATATATATATATGTGTGTGTGTGTGTGTGTGTGTGTGTGTGATTCATATATATATATATATATATATATATATATGTGTGTGATTCATAACCGTTTAAAAATTTACTTCGCACCTAATATCTCCTCGTGGCTGAATGGTTAGAAACTTTGGTTTGGCATTTGAGTCAACCGGGTTTCGATCCCAGCTACGGGAAGATACTGTCTAGCCACACTGATGAGTTCTGATAGAACGAAACAGATCTGTCTGTGGATGACTATAGATATATGTTTATTTACACCTTAAAATAGCGAAAACGTTTTATGTTGTTAATACAAAAAATAGCAATTGGATTAAGCTATTTTATACTAAATATTAAATACTCCTAATACTAACGCTTAAAACAGAACGAACTTTTTCCTCAACCTAATATGACAAACAGTTTTAATACGAATCAAAGAATTCTTTATAAGCTTACCAATTTGTTCATCATCATATTTAACAGCTACTTTTTATCGACCCGTGGATAAGTTAATCACACGGACGATTCGAATCGAATTCGATTCTTGTTTTAATCTTGTTTTTCTAAAAAGATTTTTAATTACAGCAATTTATCGTCGTCTTAAAGAGAGGAAAGAGCAAAGGAAATAAACTTCGAATCTTACTGTCTCGTTAGCAACTCACCGGAGACATTCTGCATACAATTGAGATCAGCTGTAAATATATAGTCGAAAACAGATTATACGAGTGCAATGTCCAGGAGGCAAAGGTTTGGTGAAGAGAGGCAATGGCAGGCAGGTTGTCGACAGTAGGAAAGACAAGTAAATAAACCTCATGTGGTAAGCATATACGATTTATGGATGGCTACATAAACAATTTAGGGGTTCCTGCAGTTGGTGTCTGCACACACACACACACACACACACATATATATATATATATATATATATACATATGCGTGCATGTATTCACAAAGTGCAATACACATATGCATATACAGATGTATTCTGCGTAAGAAAGAGAGATGAGCATGTGCAGTTACAAAATCAAACCTGCTTATGCTTTTTGCTTCTATATAAAACAAAAAGCTCCCTTTCCCTTTACCTCCTTCCTCTCTCACACTCGCACGATATATATATATATATATATATATATATATATATATATATATATATATATATATATATATGTATAAGATCGATCACACAGTCTGTTATCACATATGAGAAATTACATCGTAACGATAACCCGAAGCATTATCCGAAACCATTCAAACGAATATACTTCATGTTACCATTATAGTGATATTTACCATTATAGTGATATTTACCATTATTGTCGTATTCACCATTATAGTGATATTTATGATTATACTGATGTTTACTATTATAGTGATATTTACCATTATAGTGATATTTATGATTATACTGATGTTTACTATTATAGTGATATTTACCATTATAGTGATATTTACCATTATTGTAGTATTCACCATTATAGTGATATTTATGATTATACTGATGTTTACTATTATAGTGATATTTACCATTATAGTGATATTTATGATTATACTGATGTTTACTATTATAGTGATATTTACCATTATAGTGATATTTACCATTATTGTCGTATTCACCATTATAGTGATATTTATGATTATACTGATGTTTACTATTATAGTGATATTTACCATTATAGTGATATTTATGATTATACTGATGTTTACTATTATAGTGATATTTACCATTATAGTGATATTTACCATTATTGTCGTATTCACCATTATAGTGATATTTATGATTATACTGATGTTTACTATTATAGTGATATTTACCATTATGGTGATATTTACCATTATTGTAGTATTCACCATTATAGTGATATTTATGATTATACTGATGTTTACTATTATAGTGATATTTACCATTATAGTGATATTTATGATTATACTGATGTTTAATATTATAGTGATATTTACCATTATAGTGATATTTACCATTATTGTAGTATTCACCATTATAGTGATATTTATGATTATACTGATGTTTACTATTATAGTGATATTTACCATTATAGTGATATTTATGATTATATTGATGTTTACTATTATAGTGATATTTACCATTATAGTGATATTTACCATTATTGTTGTATTCACCATTATAGTGATATTTATGATTATACTGATGTTTAATATTATAGTGATATTTACCATTATAGTGATATTTACCATTATTGTTGTATTCACCATTATAGTGATATTTATGATTATACTGATGTTTACTATTATAGTGATATTTACCATTATAGTGATATTTACCATTATTGTAGTATTCACCATTATAGTGATATTTATGATTATACTGATGTTTACTATTATAGTGATATTTACCATTATAGTGGTATTTATCATTACTCAGAAGTATGACGAAGAGGTTAGTACATTGTAAAATACTTTGTATACAGCTACAAATTTGAAAGAATTTGAACCAAAGTTAAAATAGATAAAATAAAAATAGACACATTTTGGTTGAATATTTTTCCCTTCTTTATTTTTAATTATTATTAATCTTTGTTCTAAGCTTTGTCTATTGAAACCTGTATGGATTAATTAAGTACGACTTTTAAAGCTATTATATTTAATCAATTGATTTTAACAGCATGTCAAATTGTTATGAGTTGTTTTTTTTTGCCATTATGAAATTGAGTTCATTTTACATTTATATTAACATATTTTTTGTGGTTGTTTTTTAAGTTTTACAAATACAGTTATATGATTTCAAGAATTCCTACAACAAACTATTTGCATACAGTTGTATGGTTTCAAGTATTCCTTTCTAATACTAATAATTATATAGTTTAATTATTTCTATTCAGTAGTTGTCATTTGCACATGGTTATAGGGTTTCCTTGAAAACAATCATAATTTCACATACCTATTCTTAATTCAAATAATTTACTGTTATAAGGCATGAAGTCTTTCAATCCAATAATAATAAATTTTAGATAAATCCATTTGAACCATTGATAGGACACTATCATGTACTACGACTATAGGTCAGAGTTAACCTGGGAGTAAGTAAGTAAATTTGGTGACCGTAATCGAGGACGACCAGAAAGCTCCCTTTTCAATAGCTACTACACCGAGGTGTACGGGAGGGCGCCACTCCTTTCCCTAGATTGCTCCACTACCCTTGATACGTACCTTATATTGCTTAGTATTAAACAAAGAGGTATCAAGTACCATTTTTAAAGTCTTTGGTATGACGTAACCCAGGTTTCCCGGACCATTGGCGAACACTCTACGCAATAGGTCAATGAGCCATCTCCACTCTCTACAGATCTTTTGCAATATATTTTTAGAATACATTGTCTAACCAGATCTAAAATAGCAATTACGTAAAAACAAAAACATAATTAAATTAGATAATTTCGGAACTAATGGAGAGAAAAAGAATTTAGAAGGCATCTTAGGGAATTACCAGATGACTTTCCAATCAGAATTTTATCTGTATCTAGATATTGTATTAATATTGTATAATTTCTGTGCAAATATACTTTTTCTAAAAAGTTGACATAAGAAGATAGTAAAATGGGAAAATACCCAATGATGTATAACAAACAATGATTTTATAAATATTCTGTGATTTAATCCTGGTAATCCATGAATCAGCTCTTTCTGAAAAATACCAGAAACCCCTCTGTTTTTGGTTGGTATTATGCAAACTATATTTGTTTGGAAAACTTTATGACAGTCTGTTATTTAAAACTGGTAAATATTTATGAATAGTTTCGTTCTCTGATCAGGTCAGGATATGATTTTTTATGGCGTTTTCTGCTAGCGGGTGGATGTAGCAGTTGTATTGTCCTGTTGATTTGATTATTTCTCAGGGTAGTGGAAAATGATTCCTTATCCCCCCCCAAAAAATGGTATTTTGTAGCATGGATTTTTTCCAAGTCTTATTCACCGTAGAAACCATTTGGCTAAGGAAACGTTTTTGCTAAAATACTTCTCTTGCCATTTTTGATAGAAAATTATGGTGAAAATTCTATGAAGATCATCAAAAACACCTTTCAGAAACACTGATGACAAACTCAAACCTGCTTCCCACGATAAAGAATTCTCGGGAAAAACTAGTGTTAATCTTCGTATTCGGAAACCTTGACAAAGAGGTACCAGTCTTTGATATTGTTGTGGGGAGTATAAGAAATACCCTTTTGGTACAACTGTTTGCTGTTCTAGCTAAAGTCTACTTACAATTGAGTGAGAGATTGATTTTAAAGACCTGTCAACCAATCGGTGGTTATTTTATACCTCGAAGTTAGAGAACCCCTTTCATTGTACGTTGACATGTACATTTCTGTGTAGTCATTTCTTAAGAGTTTTTATACACAGTTATATACATCATCATCATCATGTTGTGCCGCTAGCACAGATATCCCTGAGCCTCTCTCGCCACTTCTCCCTATCGTTCATCGCCTCTGGCTGGTCTTCAGGACTACATCCCGTATCCTCTCATAGCTGCTGTATGTAGGTTCGAGCTGGTCGTCCTGCTTTTGCTCGGCCATATGTGGGGGTCCATTGGAGTACATCATTTATGAGCTCGTCCTTGCTTCTCCAGCAGTGTCCTGCATGTCTGGTTCGTCTAACTTGGATAGTTTTCGTGATGGGAGGCAGGTGGACGTATAGTTGGTGCCTTGTGTGGTGTTGCTGCCAGGACTTATTCAATATTGCTCGCAGCATTCTTGTGTAATTGCCGTCAAACTTTTTCTCCAGCCGTTTTGTTAGCTTTTAAGTTGTGTATCCATACAGCAGTATCGACATGACCGCAGCCTGGAAGAAACTGCGTTTCATGTATATATATATATATATGTGTGTGTGTGTGTATATATATAATCAAGTATTCCTATCAAACACAAATAGAAAAGTAAAGTTGGCGTCTGTAGTCGAGGGCGACCCAAAGGCTCCTTTTTCAATAGCTACTACACTGTGGTGTAGAGGTAGGCGCTACTCCTTTCCCTCGATTGCTCCATTTTACCCTTGATATGTACCTTATAATGCTGAGTGTTAGGCAAGGAGGTATCAAGTACCATTTTTTTAAGTCTTTGGTATGACTCGACCTGGGATTGAACTCCGGTCTCAAATAATTATATATAATTGTATAGTTTCATGTTTTCCTATCTGATACTAATAATTATATGATTTCAAGAAATTAATTCTATTTGATAATAATCATTTGCTCACAGTTATATGGTTTCAAGCGACTAATAATTATTCTTAGTAAAGAATTCAATACTTGCAGTTACAATTGTAACTCCCCCTCTACGGATCAAATGGGTCTATTTGAAAATCATTTATCAGATAGGAATACTTGATATCATATAACCATGTTCAAAATGCTCTTAAACTATACTAGAAAGTAAAAATAAGCGTACCATGTACGTAATTTCGCATCCTCTATGCATGAATAATCCTAAACGGGTTAACATGACTTTAAAATCAATCACTCAATCAATCAATAAAAAGTAAAGCCAAGTTGGCGATTGTATTCGAGGACAACCAGAAGGCCCCCTTTTCAATAGCTACTACACCAAGGTGTAGGGGAGGGCGCTACTCCTTTCCCAGGATTGCTTTACTTTACCCTTAATACGTACCTTATATTGCTGAGTGTTAAGCAAGGAGGTACCAAGTACCATTTTTAAAATCTTTGATATGACTCGACCTGGGACTGAACCCTGGTCTCCCAGACCATTGGTGAACACACTACACACTTGGCCAAACTATTCTTAAAACAAATAAGTATTTCTATCCAATACAAATAATTTTCAAATAGGTCAATTCAACCAAACTTAACAGGTGCTACCAGTTGAACTGTGACTAATGACAAATGAAGGGGTAGTCTGCATCCCACAGAACTCCTGAACTGGAACCTCACCACCAGATAGAGTTTAGTGCTATAGCAAAGATATTCCTATTTTTTTGTTGGGTGGGAAGATATCACTCCTCTGCAATGAATACAGCCAGCATATTTTACAATTCACCCATTGGGCGTTCTTGCTAGAGTTTACAATGACACCAAGAATTAACTTAATATGAGTAATAAAACAATAATTGAGTATAATACCTCAAAATGCTTTTTTGTTATGTGGCACATTTTTGCATATATAAAAACGCTCTGACTGTTCTACAGTAAGAAAACATGTCTTGCCAGGCAATTCATATGCGATTTCGAATCTGACTAAGTGCCCAAATACTGTAGCCTTTCCCCAGAAAACACCGTGCTTAAAAAATAACTATAAGGTGAACTCTCGCCGTTGAACGAGAGTAAGCAAAGTATAATGTGTTCGAATCTCACTGGATACACCACTACTATAGCAATATACCATTCTTTTTTAAACCCTCACTAATTAAACTTAATATCGATTGCAATGTTTGTATTTAATCAACTTCTCCACCACGAGTAGGATGTGGCACAAAGCCATTTCTTAAGTAGAATACAGTTGGTTTGAACTTAGCATTTTCCTTCTCCAAGTCAGGTTACCTTACTAAGGCTAAAGAACTCAGAAAACCCTACTTATGAGCACATATTTGTGGGGAGAACATATAAATTCATGCCTTTCCCAATGATATTTGCACTTGGAGAAACGCAAATAGCCCTGTCAGGGTTTTGAAATCAACTTGACTGATTTTAATGGCATCTAAGATTATTTTATATCAAGTTGTTTTGGAAATGCATTCATTATACATTTATATTCACATTTTTGTGCAGTTGTTTCTTAAGGGCTTTTTTTTTTGCACCGGATCCTATTGAATACAAATAGTTTTATTCAGATCTATTTGACCCACAAATAGGACCTGAACTTGTACAATCACTCCTGGCTAGAGTGGACATGGAAATAATGGCAATGAAAAGGTATTCTACACTGCCAAGACCTCCAGAACACGAGGCTCAGATACAGTCTTACTCAGGAAAGCTTTATTTTTGAAGCAGTGGTTCTTACCCTTCTGCTGAAATTACAGTCAGCGTATTATAATTCCCACCGATTGTGCGGATTTGAACTTGGAACTTTGTTTCCATTTTCAACAAAAAAACAAAAAACAAAAAACAATTACACAGAGCCCACCTTAAATCAATTGCAATATCTCAATCAATATATCCATATATTCTTTAATGTTTTCCTTTATGATTTTGAGTCAATATTTCAGTCTGTTCAATACATCTTCGTTTATTCTTTCTGTAGATTTTATTTATATATATATATATATATATATATATATATATATATATATATATATATATATATATATATAAATATATATATATATATTCGAAAAATGGAAATGAATCCAATGTTATGTAGTTATACAAGAATGTGAAAAAATAAGGTATTCAGGGGATGATTTTATTTACCGTTGAATCATTTACCAACGATAAATTTTTCAGTTTTTATATATTAAATCATCATCGGGGCAATGTTAAAATGTGATGTTGTGTCTTCTGGATTATATTCAATTTTGAAATGAAACGAAAAAATGAGAAAAACTGAGGTAATAGAATACTAAAAGTTTTCTTGCTTGTCTTTCATTTTAATATTGAATAGAACCCACTGGATACGCACACACACACGCACATAAATATATAGACGTACACACACACACACACAAGCACACACACACACATTATATATATATATATATATATATATATATATATATATATATATAGCATTATTTGGTCCAGTTAAACCGGAGTTGGGAGTAATTCCATCAGGACAAGAAAAATATTCAAGAATCTTTTATCCATAGGATCTGAAGAAGTCCTGTTAAATTTTTTTGTGTTTTTGAAATTTTCAAAAACGCGTTACAGGATGGAAATAAATTTATAATCCTAGTGTGACCGGTTTGTTGTTTTTCTTAAAGTATATATATATATATATATATATATATATATATATATATATATATATATATATATATATATATATATATATATATATATATTCTCTACGGTATTTAACATGCATTCAACATTTACATTTTTTGGCTAATTTCAAGAAAACGTAACCGAAAAATAAAATAGAATAAAATAAAACTCTTTTAGAGACAATTTTTAAAAAGTCTGGTGGAAATTTAGCCAACACATGATAAGATTCAAAGTAAATTGTTTTGAAAATAAAGACTTTTGAAAAATTCCCGAGATTAAATTTTTTTTTTTTACTCGAGCGAATACAAACAAAATAGACCGAAAATTTCGAGCTCAAGAAAAAGTATATAAACAAAAAAGGAAAGAAAAGATAGTTAAGGACAAAATCAAGAAAAAAAGGTCAGGAATGAATGACGTCATTAAATAAGGGACGTGGGGGGACATTTCCAAGAAAAAAACTTTGTAAAGTATCGCTAAACATACACATTCTAAAGAGACAAAGAAAAGAGAAAAATGAAGAAGCAAAGATAGAAATCGACTAAATTAACATTAGGACGCCTGTTGCAGAGCAATCTCTCTTAACACATCTCTATGACCATAGCTGACGAGTTTGAACCTTAATGTTCACCTCTTGGACACTTACAGTTGGCTAAACTTGGATTCGTAAATATCTACATATTTGCCTGCCATATAGATATATGTTTGTCAGTCAGTCTTGCCAGCTGTTACAAACAAATTTAATACGTTGTTCTTGTGTGAGATTGAGCAAAGTTTAGTAAATGTATATACTGATCTTCTTCACACTAAATAGTGGTTCTCTGAATTTAGTGAACAAGTTCACATACCTCGGTAGCGGCGTCTCATCAACTGAAAATTACATCAATATGTGCTTAGCGAGGGCATGGACTGCTATCGTTACTTTATCGATTATATGGAAGTCTGACCTATCCGATAAAATAAAACACAGTTTCTACCAAGCAGCGGTCGTGTCAATTCTACTATATGAATGCACGGCATGGACGCTGACTAAGCGTATGGAGAAAAAAGCTAGGCAGGAAATGCACAAGAATACTACAAGCTATATAAGACAAATCTTGGAAGCAGCATCCCACAAAACAGCAGCTGTACGGCCACCTACCTCCCATCTCTAAAACCATGAAAATAAGACGGACAAGACATGCGAGACACTGTTGGAGAAGAAAGGACGAACTCATAAGTGACGTTCTCCCATGGACCCCTGCACATGGACGTGCCAGTTTTGTCCGACCAACAAGAACTTACATACAATAGCTCGGTGTAGACGCAGGATTTAGTCTTGAAAACCTGCCGGAAGCGATTGACGATAGGGACGAATGGCATGAGAGTCAGGGAAATCCGTGCAAGCAGCGTGACCTGATGATGTTGATATATTGATCAACTCGATAGGTATCCAGTTATGCTGAACATGTAGCGGAATATTTTTCTTCCAAATTTACCTTCTATGATGAAATCAGACTTGGGATAACTGGGGATGGGGGTCATTATGTATTACCGGGATTGAATTTTGAATTTGTACGCAAAATTCTCCGGCGAAAAGAAAGTATTAGCCCAGTCAGCAAGGGCTGTCGAATACACCGACTACATCTCTGCATAGGGGGTTAAGCGTCCGTCTCTAACAAGATGATATGACACTAAACAATCTGATTGTGAGGCTCCAGATTTGGAGCTTTAATGAATGTCGAATACCATTCATTGTCATTAATTTCAGATCCACCCTGACCCGAAATAATAATACTTATTTGGGTCCCGGGTCCCATTAAGGGGCTAAAAATACCGGGACATTGGCCCAGCGGTTAGAGTGTTCGCCAATGGCCCGGGAGACCTGGGTTCAATCCCAGGTCGAGTCATACCAAAGACTTTAAAAATGGTACTTGATACCACCTTGCTTAACACTCAGCATTATAAGGTACGGTTCAAGGGTAAAGTGGAGCAATCCTGGGAATGGAGTAGCGCCCTCCCCTACACCTTGGTGTAGTAGCTATCGAAAAGGGAGCCTTCGGGTCACCCTCGACTATGGTCGCTAACTAAGGGGCTAAATAGGAATGTTTAACCATTTAACTTTGTGCAAACAAATGACTGATGTTGAATTAAATAGTTTGTGTTACATTGGAATAATCGAGACCATTTAAATGTGAGCAAACAAATAATTAATACTGGTAGAATTATAGATAGAAATACTTTAAATGATTTAACTGGGTACAAAAATTGAATTATTCGTATTACATAGCAATACTTGGAACAATTTAACTGTGTGCAAATAAAACAAGTAGTGTGAGTTATACTTGAAAACACTGAATGCTAACAAAGGAATTATACTGAATAGAATTATTTGTGTTAGATTGCCATACTTGTGTGTAAACAAGCTCTGACATGTTTAAAATGCTACCAACAAACTATTTGTTTATAAATACTTGATATATAAATGTATATTGGCATTAAATAACCTGCCAGGGTTGATATGCCACGAAACCCAACCAACTGAATGATCTATTGCAAAAAGAACGTACCGAAACGTGTGAGAACCAGGCGTGTAATATTTGTCACACAAATATAATAGACAGAAAAATAAGGAATATATATTTATTTACCAACCCCTCCGCTCGGGCAGGATATGACACAAGGTCAAGTTTTTTAAGCGGAGTTTAACAGGTTTGAATTCAGAGTTTTCCTTCTCCTAGACTAGTTGCCTCACCAAGGCTTAAGAACTCAGTATATCTTACTATTTACTCATAGCTGGAGGGAGAATAATTAGATTCATACCTTTCCCAAGGGTATTAGTGCTATGTGAAATATATATATAGAGAGAGGGAGAGGGAGAGGGAAAGACAGAGACAGACAGACAGACTTGCAGAGAGAAAGAGAAAGAGAGAGAGAGAGAGAGAAAAAGACAAACAGACAGAAAAAAGAGAGAGAGAGACAGAGAGAGAGACAGAGAGAGAGAAAGACAGAGAGAGAGAGAGAGAGAGAAATTAAATGAATAGAAGGTAAGAATAAAAGAGAAAAACATAGAAGCAGAAACAAGACAATGGAAAGAGAAAGAAAGGAAAAGAAGAACAAAGAAAAGGTCAGGAAAAGAAGAGAAATGGAAAGAAATGAAAAGGACGGCAAAGAGAAGGCCAGAAGAACAGAGTGAAATAGAGAGAAATGAAAAGGACGTCAAAGAGAAGGCCAGAAGAACAGAGTGAAATAGAGAGAAATGAAAAGGACGGCAAAAAGAAGGCCAGAAGGACAGAGAGAAATAGAGAGAAATGAAAAGGACGGCAAAGAGAAGGCCAGAAGAACAGAGTGAAATAGAGAGAAATGAAAAGGACGGCAAAGAGAAGGCCAGAAGAACAGAGTGAAATAGAGAGAAATGAAAAGGACGGCAAAAAGAAGGCCAGAAGAACAGAGTGAAATAGAGAGAAATGAAAAGGACGGCAAAAAGAAGGCCAGAAGGACAGAGAGAAATAGAGAGAAATGAAAAGGACGTCAAAGAGAAGGCCAGAAGGACAGAGTGAAATAGAGAGAAATGAAAAGGACGGCAAGAGAAGGCCAGAAGAACAGAGAGAAATAGAGAGAAATGAAGAGAAGAACAAAGAGAATATTTGGTGGAAGAAGGTAAATAGAAAGAAATGAAATCGAGGGGAAAATAAAAGCCAGAAAAAAAAGAGAAATGGAATATCAACCTTCCTGGGTTATTTAATATCCAAGTCATTATGGTAGAACAGAAGCGGTTCTATTCAACACCTATATGGGGGGGGGCAAGGTGGTTCATATTGTTCCTAAAGGTATTAGTTCGAAAGTGAACGTAATAGGGTGACTGAAGTTTTAACTTGCTTGCTTTCGAGGTTGCAGTATGGCACTTTAGCCATTACGACTGGAGACTCTCCCTGGAGAAAGGAGAGTAAGGAAAATAAAAAAGAAGGGATGAGAGAAGTTTAGGAGAAATAAAAGAAATACAGAAAAATGAAAAGGAAGGCAAAAATAATTTCAGAAGAAAGAAGAAAATAAAAAAAAATATGGAGAGGAAGAAAGACATAATGAGAAAAAAATAGAAAATGATCTACAGGAAGTAAGAAGAGAAACAGAGTGAGAAATGAAAAAATGTCGAGAAAATAGAGAGAAGAGAGAGTGAAATGAAAAGATGATATAGAGGGAATAAAAAGGAGAAAAAGAGAGAGAGAGAGAGAGAGAGAGAGAGAGAGAATATGAAGTAAGGAGATAAAGAGAAAGAAATGGAAAGAATATGGAGAGGGATCGAGTGAGAGAGAGAGAGAGAGAGAATGAAAGAGAGAGGTGGGGAGAGAGAAATGGGAAAATGTAGAAGACTTTAAGAGGAAGGATGGAGAGAGAAAAAAATGAAAATGAACAAGAGGAAGTAAGAAAATGGAGAGGGAGATTGATAGCTAACTAGCTAGATAGATAGAAAGATAGATAGATAGATAGATAGAGAGAGATATGGAAAAAAGATGTTGAGAAAATCGAAAGAAGAGAAAGAGAGTGAAAAGGAAAGATAATATAAAGGGAATAAGAAGGCGAGAAAGTGTGTGTGTGTGTGTGTGTGTGTGTGTGAGACAGAGAGACATAGAGAGAGAGAGAGAGAGAGAGAGAGAGAGACGAAGAATAGGAAGAAAGAAGGAGATAAAGAGAGAGAAATGGAAAGAATATGGAAAAGTAGCAAGAAGGATAGATAGATAGATAGATAGATAGATAGAGAGAGAGAGAGAAGGAAATATATAGTCGACGTAAAGAGGAAGAATGGAGAGCCAAAATGGAAATAAAGTTGGATCGAAAGTTGAGAGGAAAAAAAGTGAGATAAAAAAAATGAAAGAAAGGTGGAGAGTATGAACAAGAAAAGGAGGGAAGAGAAAAAAAAATTAGAGTTTCAAATGGAAAGAGTGATAAGTTATGACGAGATAATTTTGGAAAAGAAAAAAGAAAAAAAAAGCGATTGAAAAGGAGAAGAACTGGATAGAATTAAAGAAAAGGACATGAAAAAATCCAGAAGAGGAAAAATAAATTTTGTTAAAGAAAAAAAAAAATTTAACAAAAAAAAAAAAAAAATCCACCTAAAAACTTAGAAGTGTGTGATGTATCCATTTAACCGTAAGTATATGGAACGGACAAAGGAAAAAAAATCTGATCCGACCCGCCACAAAACTGCATCATCTCCATACACATTATTTTCTTGAGAGTTATAACTGTTCGTTGATTGAGAAGTCTACTGTCGGACTGTAGACATCTGCAGGAACCTGATAACAAAAAATCTGCAAAAACCCGACCAACTCCCAATTTCTGACTTTAACCCCAGGGCTGCATTTACAATACAAAAATCCACGATTTTTTAAAAATTACTTATGTATTTATTCACTTGTTTATTTATTTACTCATGCGCTTTTATTTTCTTCTTTATTTATTTTATTTGGTTCTTTGCAGTTTCGGTTTCTCTGCGATTCAATCTCTGTGATCGACAGTCCGTATTATTCCGTTGAGGCCCGTTCGAATTTCTCCCTCAAGTCAAACCCAGTGCCAACAGGACGTCAGAGTTTATTCAGAGACAAGAAAATACCCTGGTTTCTTTTTTTTTTCATTTAAAAGAAAGAAAGAAAATTAAATAAAAGCTAATGGCGGGACTTAATATGGCAGGAGTAATATGAATAATTGACTGAAGTTTAACGGCTATCAGAGAAAAGAAGGCAGTTACTTGGAGTGATCACAATTTGTCAAAGATTGCGGAATTTTTGCAACTGTTAAAGCGCTCGTCATGCTTTTTTTCGTCTTGCCTTGAGAGAAAGAGTAAAAGTCTCTCCGAGGTTTCCGTAGTTGATCAACACGATAAGAAATAAGAAATTCAATGAGTATAACAGTCCGATATATTGCATTACTTTGCTAAGCTATATTTCTTTTTTACTCATACTTTTTCTTTCTTTTTATTGGTTTCTTTTACTTTATATATATTCATTTTATTTTCTTTCTTTCTTTCTTTCCTTCTTTCTTTCTTTCTCTCTTTCTTTCTTCCTTTCACGTCATTCATACTCTCTTGCAGTTCACACACACACACACACACGCACACACACACACACACACACACACACACACACACACACACACACACATGTATATGAATCATACAGTGAAAAAGAGGATGCATATGTGGTGTAACGATTATCGTAGCAAGAAATGGACATGGCGTTCCGAGTTTGACACCTGGACGAGGCTGTTTGCATTTCACATAGCGCTAATACCTTTGGGAAAGGGGCATGAATCCAACTATTCTCTCTGTAACTATGAGTAAATAGGGCAGACTGGGTTCTTTAACCCTATTATGCCAACCAGTCTAAGAAAAGGAAAACTTTGAATTCAATCGATGTGGACGCTGCTAAAAATTGACCTTCTGTCGCATCCTGCTTCTGTCGTAGGGGTTGGGTAAATGCATTAAAAAGACTGCCAATCGAAAAATAAAATGAACTGATTAGCAGTTTAAAAACTAAAAGTGTTTAATATCCCATCATTATCCATTGAATAGATCTGTTTGAGTGAACACTAAAATACCCATCTCATGAATAGGATTTTAAACGTGTTTCCTTTTCTTTTATATTTATAAAAGAAAAGGATGGCGGATTTCAATTTTTATTCACTTCTTCTCTGGTGAATAAGATGCCATAAATATGGAACAAGACACAAGAAAAACTGACAATTTTTTTTTTAATTTGAAATCCGTGTACTTTCAACTATCGATGGGCTTTTTTAAGAACTTAAGGATCATAGAAGTGTTTATCAAATCCAGAAACTTGTGATGTTATCAAGGAATTTTTTTAATTGAAAGTGTTCATCAAGTCTTGTTGAAGTTATCTACGAATTTAGTGGTGCCAGAATTTATATCTGAAAAAAAAAAAAAAAAAGGAAAAAAGAGAAAAGCCATTAGTGATTAAGTGACTGTTTCTTTTCCCTTAGAGTAGGATATTGCATCTAAATCCTCTATATTTTAACACCTCCTACAATCAGAATTGAAGATTATGTTGATGTTGATGTTGATGATTTCATCTTTATTAGTTTCAAATGTTTGATGTCCTTTTATCTAAATTGTTTGGATTAGTTTGCTCTGGTTTGTGAGTTATCTAATGACAAGATTTAATTCATCAAGAGAAGATTCATTAGAGTGAATTTATAACAATATTTTCAATGTTCTATTGTATCTTTAAAAATTTCTCCTTTTTTGTCTATAAGAATATGTTTGCACACATTTATGTGATATCAAGTACTCCTTTCTCATGCAAATAATCTGTACACAGTTATATGATATCAAGTATTCCTTTTTAGTACAAATAATTTGCAACTTGTTTCTTGGTTTTGAGTTGTTTGTTTGTCTGTTTGTTTGTTTGTTTGTTTGATTGGTTGGTTGTATTTTACGACATGTATTTAGGTTATTAATGCCCAATCCTGTTCATACATATATATTAAATATGATTTATTTGTAAATGAATAGTTTGTTGTAAACAATTTTTACCCGAGTCAGGGTTCATTTATTCCCACAGGATTAAGTGGTTCCAAGTATTGAAATCAAACGCTTATAGTTTTATTCGTTACTGTTCTATTTGACCCATAGATGGGAAACCAACAGGTACTACGCCTCCGGATCAGAGGAGACTTAGGAGTAAAGAGGTATTCCACATTCCCCCAAGATCAAGGATAGGAGCCTCACCATTAGAGGGTTTAGTGTCATATCCAGGACACTCATTGGGTTGGTGGAGGTCTTACCCCTCAGCAGATATGCAATCAACGAATTCTCCAACTGCAGCCTACTTGGCTGATATAATTTTAAGCGTTTCTATCTAATATTGATAATTCATACACAAGTATATGGTTTCAAGTATTTCCATCGAATAATTATGATTCTCTTGGAGTTGAGCAAGAGATTAAAATTTAACCATACTGACAAATGGAATATGCACATATAATAATGTCATAAAATTCTCTGGGACTAGTTGATACAAACGGATCACTCAATCCCGGCCAGAAGATCAGGCTTAGTGTTGATTTACAAAAAAAAAAAAAAGAAGAATTTGTCATCTTGTGAATTTTGCTGTTTCAGCGGACCACAGAGTGGAAATAAAAGGAAGCAAAAAGATATATTTTGACCTTGCTAAAGGGCTGAAAAAGCTTTTACAGTTGTAGTTGGTGCCATTGGACCGGTCCCTCTAAAGGCCTGGAAAAGAAACAGGAGGACTTTGAGAACAAGGAAGATTCAAGACCATTCAGACAACAGCACTATTAAGACCAGCAAGAATAATTAGAAGAGTCATGGGGTTTTGAGGAAACTTGCTGTTTCATGGACTTCAGTTAAGACCACCAGTTAAAACTGATTGCAGAATATTTGTTGGACTGTGATAGTTTAATGTGTTAGATATGCATGAATAGCGTTAAGATTTTATAAGTGGTATGTTCATCTACCCGAGGTGGTAATGGTAAGAGGATCAATGTAAGAATCAGATACTTTTCATTGTTGATTTTGGAGATGCAATCTCATAATAGGCAAGGACAATTCGGAAATATTAGTTTCACATGAATTTTTTAAAAATCTCTGTTTAACGACTTATCAACCCATTATTTTATGTCCAAACCATCCTTGTAGAAGGACAGTAGTGGTACTATAGCTAAGTGGGATTAAAGGGGATCATTCCTTTAACAAGGAATATATATATACATATATATATATATATATATATATATATATATATATCCAAAAGGATATTAGAACGAAAGAGAACGTAATAGCGTGACTGGAGTTTGAATTCACTATGATGTCATTGTCCTGCAAGTTACCCATTACGCCATGGGAAATCCCTCATCCAGTTTCACATGAATTGTTCCTTTTTAGCTCAACTGTCATTAACGATGATGTAATTTTGAGTTTTCTATCGAAGATTATAAATCTTTTTAATACTATAGGAAAGTGATATGTATCTAGCAATAAAACTATTAATCGTTCTTTAATCTTGTTTATAACTGAAATGCACTTAATTGCAGTAAAGTGGGTTAATTATTCGAATTTTTTTGTCAGGATTATGCTTATTTTATTTTTTAATAAAATTTTCTGAAATTATTTTCATTTGCTCATTTACGAACTGATTAGGAAATCCAATAATGAATAAGTCTGATGTTACTTAATTCGTTGCAGAATTTTGTAAGTCAGAAGGTAATTAATCAGTTTGATCAATTTTTATATTAGTGCAATTTGTAAATGTGCAATACCTTAGACCCAAGGCAAAGTCAGTCATATGATTCTTACTGGTTGCTTTTTCCGAACATTAAACCCACCACCACTGCTAACACATGATATCGCTTGCACGTGATTAACACTCTCAAAAAATATCTTGATAACCATACAATTCTCTGGATTTCATTTACAAGGTATTTAGGTTCTTCATTAAGAACGCTCGAAATTACTTGGATAATATATTGAACAAAAAACATTGGAATATTTTCGTACTGTCTTGATCCACATTTGCGAGCTCTTACTCATAAGCATAAATATATGATGGCGTAACTTCAAACCGCACTAGAAGAGAAGTTTTTAGCGGTGCTTCGACTAAACACGCTGGACGGATTGTGTTTAATACCAAGAAAAATATTGCTATTTTTCAACAGTCCTCGGATATATATATATATATATATATATATATATATTCTTTCTTTCTTTGAACCTACAACACACACACACACACACACACACACACACACACACACACACACACACACACACACACAGATATATATATATATATATATGAAGGTGTCAGAGAGTAAAATGTTTAAAGAATAGAAAATAACAAACTAAAAAATGTTTAGTCTATGCTTTGGGATTTTCACAATCACGTCACTATTTTCATTTAACCAGGTCATATTTTAATATAGTAACGGTAATTAAGATAGTGAACATGATGAAAAATAATCAAAATATAAAAGAAAGAAAGACAGAACGAAAGTGGATTAAAATAATTAGTAATGCTTATCCAAGTGAAATAAACCTTCGATAAACCTTACTAAACTGAAACGATTTATAATATTGAAGTGGTAAATACTCCATTTATATACTGTAAGTCAGTCTTTTTGAAAGCCAGGCCTTGTTCTTCTTTACACGGCAAGGAACGCTTACAATTTAACCATCCCTATCTTAAGCCTATTCCGTAATTTACCACCAACAGAAAAAAATCAAACAAAACTAAACAAAACATAGACAAAAATTTAAAAAAATAAAAAAAACAAAGGTTTTCATTTCCATGAATTTCTAAGAGAAGTTATTTTCTACGCTTGTTTTAGTCTTGTAAAAGATCAACAAAGGGAGACAACTTTGCCCTGTACATAGGGCTTAGAATGCACAGACTGTATTCTCTGCAGAAGTGTACGCCACGAAAAGGGTATTCTTGACATGACATTAACTGTATCTTATCGTGAAGCTCCAGTTGTTTAAACCAAAGCAGGGTAGTCTTTCATTGGCATTACCTCCAGATCCACTTCGACACGGAGAGGTAGTACCTGTTAGGGTCCCATCTATGGGTTAAATAGCTCTGTTTGAAAATTATTTGTATTCTATGAAAACGTGTGAAAAAAAACTATTTCAATGCATTTTTGTAGTTAAATGATTTTGGTAGGGCTTATAATGAGCCGTCTGTATCCTCAGCGTAAAACCTCCATCTTCTAAAATTAGGGTGTTCCGTGTATTACATTAAATTGCATCGGATGATAAGGCTCTAATTCTAGAGATCTGTGAAGTTTAAAGAATTCCTTCAGTACCATTACTTCCAAATCCACTATGACCCAGAGCGGTAGTACCTATTAGGGTCTCATCAAAAAGATCTGATAAAACCTTTTGCGATTCTGTCGTATCGTGAGCAAAAAAAAAAAACCTCTTAAAACCAATACAAAAATATCAGTTTGAACATACAGTAAACGCATTACCTAACCTCTGGGTATAAAATAACCCCAGATAGATTGACATGCCGTTAAAATCAATCAATCAATCAATCACAAGATTTAGCTATCGTATAAGCAACGAAACTAATTTGTTCTTTGGCAGGTGCCAATTTGAAGTAGATTTTTTTGAAATTCAGTCTGTCGACAATATTCTTTCGTTTAGGGCAACGACTATATAGTTTGGTTTCTCTGTTTTTAATGGCATATCAACCATCGTGGGTTATTCAATACCAATGCCATCCTTGTAGAAGATCAATAAAGGTACCATTTAACACATAGCTGGGGGGGGGAATAAGTGGAGTTCATACCTTTCTGAAGTATATTAGTTTGAAAGTGAACGTAATAGCGCCTGTGGAATTCGAATGCACTACGGTTTCACAGTTCAGCAAGTTAACCCCTACGCCGCTGGAACTCCCTAATTATTTGAGTAGAAGGCACTAAGAAGCAAACTCTCCACAATCTGATGTAGTTTCAAGAATAAAAAGCCGTGAGTATCAAGTAACGAGACTCTAACAATGAATCAAATTGCAGATACCAAAACTGCAATGAAATTCACTAGCCACATGAATCAGTTCAAAGGGAAGTTAAAAAGAAGAAGAAAAGAAATAGAATAGGCACTAAGGTACAACGACAAACCCCACAACTTCTACTCTTTACTTTTCTATGAAATTATATAAACCAGTAGTAATAATAAGATTTCGTTGGGTTCGAAAAGTTTGGTCATGCGATTCTGTAATCTGCGGAAAATGGCGCGAATCTGTCTCAGATATTGTATTACAGCATCAAACAATGTCAAGAAGAAAAATGTCATGTTTCTAAAGTTTATTCTCCCTGGACTCGACCAGTCTAGAATTTTTTGTGGGGTTGATGGGTGATAGCGTTGGTGGATGTTAGGTTCAGGATTAACTGTGATAAGACTTGTTATAAACATAATACGTACTGTGTTTTTAGGTGATTGAGACCAGTTCAGTTTGCTGTGTAAGAATGACTTTTGACAAACTTCTGGTTCTCAGGCTTCTACAAGACAGTGTTAACGCCGAGTTAAGCATTTGGTGTTAATCAGTTGTGAAGTCTTTTACTTTGCAACATTGCCTCGAATCAAATTATTTGGCTAACTGTGCAGCAGATTGGATTTTAATCCGTCAGTTAAGGAAGCCAACTTATATAATCTCTTCTTTTTGCTTCTTTCTTTCTTTCTTTCTTTTGCAATGTTTATTTGTTGATAATTTTCTTTCCTTGTTTCAGTTTATCGTTATTTTACCTTTTCTTTTTCCTTTGTTCTCTTTAGTTGTTTCTTATTTCACTTCCTTTTCTTTCTCCCCCCCCAGCTTTTTTTGTCGTTCTTTTACATTTTTTCTCTTTTATCTTTATTCTTGACATCTTTTAGTTTCTTTTGCTATAGGTTTATTTTTTGAATTTTTTTTTCATCGTTCTTTTCTCTTACTTTTTTGTTTCTTTCTTGTGTTTAACTTTCTTTCCTCTCTCACTCTCTCTCTCTCTCACTCTTCTCTCTCTCTCTCTCTCACTCATTCTCTCTCTCTTTCTCTTTCTCTTTCTCTCTTTGTGTGTTTGTTTTTTTCTCTTTCTTTTGCCTTTTCCCTCTTTTTTCTTTATTCTTTACGTCTTTTGCTTTCTTTTAACATAGATTTTTTTCTGTTATTGTTTCATTTCATTCTTTCATCTTTCTTTTTTGTTTCTTTTTAGCATTTTCCTCCCACTTCCATTTCTTTCTTTCTTTCTTTCTTTCTTTCTTTGTTGCACTTAATATTTCTTTCTCTTTTTTTCTTATTCTTTGCTTCAGTTATTCATTTAAAATACTATCCAATCACAAGTGGATCCTTCACCCAATGCTCTGTTGATATTGACAGCTGTTTAAGAGTCATTATGACCAAGTTTGAACTCATCCAAAAAAGTAAACGTATCACTTCTTTTTTTCATGTTCAGGATAAAAGGTATATAACATTCAAAATCAAATTTTGAAATAAATGATTGAATATTGATATAGAAGAATCTTTAATCATTAGGAATATGAACTTTTACAATATGACTAATAACAATAAATATATTAGAACAGAACTTAATATAACCAAATATGAGAAAAATAACCCAATTTACAAGATAGAATAAGAAGCTGCTTAATAATATGAATATATCAATTATTGATAGATTATTCATAATGTCGTGCCACTAGCACGGATATCCCTGAACCTCTCTTGCCACCTTTCCCTATCGTTCATCGCCTCTGGCTGGTCTTCAGGGCTACATCCCATATCCTCACATAGCTGCGTATGTATGTATGTTCATGCTGGTCGTCCTGCTTTTGCCCGGCCATATGTGGGGGTACATAGGAGTACATCACTTATGAGCTCGTCCCTGCTTCTCCAGCAGTGACCTGCATGTCTGGTTCGTCTAACTTGGATAGCTTTCGTGATGGGAGGCAGATTATTGACTATTAATTATTTTCGTGATTTCATGTAGAAACAGACACACAGACACATATACATATACATATATATTGATATTCATATGTGTGTGTGTGTGTGTGTTTAATTACTTCCAAATTTAATTGATTAAACAGAGATACAAAAAAGAAGGCTAACACCGATGAAGACGGATAGATATGTTATTGAGTGCTTATAATATGTGAATACTAACTAAATAATATAGATATTAACAAAGAGAGATAGACTGATGTGATCTGGATGTTTTCTTTTTAAACAAATTTTGCAACGCTTATTGCATTACATAAATTTGAAACAGAACGTTGCCAATGGAAACAGAATGTTTTAAAACTTTCTCATCTTATTTGTTTCATTTAATTACTCAGATGCCATGATGAAGATCTAAAAGCTGAAACGTTTAGCGGTGGCTAATAATTCTACAGATAAAACCATCTTCTAAAATCTTGTTTTTTCATCTACGTACATTTTCATACTGTTAGATTTAAAAGCATTTTTTTTTCAATTCATATGCACTGAAAGGGAATATTGTTTATTAATCCTCAAGCTTAGGATGAAATTAGATAAGTAAAAGATATTTGTAATAAAAAAGCATTGACTTTATTAATATATCAATACTTATTCATATCCTTTCAGTATATTTTTTGCGGAAAACACTCTATAAGAAACGCACACAGACACAGACACAGACACACAAATATATATATATATATATATATATATATATATATATATATATATATATATATATTCACAAATATGGACCAAGAGATGTATGTGTGGGTATGTGTGTGTGTGTGTGTGTGTGTGTGTGTAGTTATTCTTTTGCGTTTTCTTTACCAAATATACATGTATTTATGGAGACAAAGATTTTCTCTTAACTCTTTTAGACATAATTTCAATTTACCATAATATCCACATTCAGTATTAATCTGAAAAACGAAAATTAATGATATTATAGAGAAAAAAACTGATTGAATTGAATGTAACTTTTTGATTGAAATTGAAAAGGTTCTGCTCACAAGAAAGTGTTCTTGTTACTTGATTGGGGGGAAGGTGTTAAACCAGCTGAATTAGGTCGACGCATTAAAATATCTAAAGTCTTGATATTCGGAATTTATTTTACTGAGTATTAGCTTGAAAGAATGATGCATTGTTGTCCAAAAACGGAGATTTGAGCCGTAACTTTTTTCCTCTTCACTTGTTCAATTTGTTGACAATAAAGATCTGTTGTGATTGTTTTGTTTTATCTAAAGAGTTTTTAATGGAAGAAAATTATCGTATTTCAGCAACTGCACGCTAAGACTTTAAGGAAGTGGAGCTTTTAATTTCGTTGTTGGCATTGGATTTTTCCTCTAGAATTTTTCAACAAGGAAGAAAAGAATTACTTTCACACTGCGTTTTTGTCATGGCTAATAATAGCGATTTTGTTTTTTGATGAATAATTATATTTGTTTTTTATTTTTTTCATTAACCCCTCTGTAAAAGTTGGTTATCCTAAAAGGTAAACCAACAAAAAACACCACCATGTAGCAAACTAGTTTTAGAAGATTATAAGACTAGATACGACTGGTTGGGGAAGGTGATCCACTGGGAATTGTGCAACAGATTTAAATTCGACCACACGGGCAAATGGTAGATGCACAAACTAGAATCTCTCCTAGAGAATGACATGCATACAATTCTCTGTGATTTTAAGATATAAACGTATCAGCTGATCCAAGCCAGGAGGACGGACTTCGTGATAATCAATAAAAAAGGGAACTTGTCGTCGAATGGATTTTTCTGTAACAGCGGGTCAAAGAAAACGAAAAAAGAAACAATTACTTTGACCTTATTCAAGAAATGAGAAAGCTGTGGAACACAAGGATGACAGTGATACCAAATATAACTGGAGCATTTTGAAAGGTCCTTAACAGATTGGTAAGAATGTTCATTACATATATACATAGAACATAGGAATCCCGAAACACGAAAAACACGTAACGACTTCTTAGTTCAGGTACGAAACCTTTTATTACCTTTGAGTTAAAGGTTTCGACATAAGGAACAGAGAAGCACAATCTTTCTATGATGACTTTTCCATCTGCCCCCAATCTCGTGCGGCGCCCGTAGCACTCAAATTCGTCTGGCCTCAGCGAGCCCCGAAAGTCGACCCTTCCCGTTCGGAGTCTTGTTCTCAACTCAACTAACTGACTTTTTCAAAATCCCCCAAATCCCCCCGCGCGCTTCCGGTGCATGACGTCATTCACATCCACTGGTCAACCTTTCTATCTGGGACTTTTATTTTGACATCTGTGAATGACACATCCTCCCCGCGCGCGCGTCAACACCTGCGCTCAAGTTTGTACCTAACTAACCCATGCACTGAACCGAAAGGTTCTCAGCCTAACTAAAGCCAAAGGCAAGATATATAAAACGAAATCCCTCGGCCATTGTATTACAAGAGGACTAGAAGAGTTGGAAATCGGTGGACGAACTGAGATTAAAACATTTTTAAGATCGGATACAATATTGAGAAGAGTTCTGGAGACCCGAGGACACTTGTTGCCTCTCAGACTCCAGCGAAAGACCACCACCGAAGGCCAGTGTGAAGAACAACCAAAGATTAAAATAATATGTACAGAAATAATCATCAAATAGCAAGTGTAAGTTGTATGGTAACAGAGATAAAACAGTTTATCGCATAATAATCGAATACAGCAACTGGTACAAAATAAATACAAGAGAAGGTATGACTGAATGGTAATGGTAATCAACTGAGAACTGTGCAAGAGACTAAATTTTTATAATACTAACAAATAGTATATGCACAGACCAGAATATGTACAAGAAAATAAGATTACTACGATTTTCTGGAACTTTGAGATACAAAAGTAAGGAAAGTTGGTGACCGTAGTCGAGGGCGACTCGAAAGCCTCACTTTCTATAGCTACTATACCGAGGTGTTGGGGAAGGCGCTACTCCTTCCCTTGGATTATTCCACTTTACCATTGATCCGTAGCTTCTAAGGCTGAGTGTTAAGCAAGTAGGGATCAAGTACCATTTTTTGAGTCTTTGGTAAGACTCAACTATGGTTTGAACCCTGGTCTTTCGGGCCATTGACAAACACTCTAACCATCAACTGGTTAATCTTGTTCAAAGAAATGAAATCCTGCTCATGGAAAATTTTACCTACATTGGTATTCGTTTAGAAATGTTTGGTTGAACATGTATATATATACAGAGAGAGAGAGAGAGAGAGAGAGAGAGAGAGACAGACAGACAGACAGACAGACAGACTTTGGCGTTAAATAACCTACAAGGGTTTAATTGCCATAAGATCCAACCAACCAACCAACCAACCAACCATTATGCCAATATCCCCTAATTCTGCCTGGAAGACCATACCTAATTAACAAGAAGAAAAGAACTTTTCATCTTGTGAATTTTCCCGTTCTAACAGACAATAGAGTAAAAATAAAAGAAAGCGAAAGGATAAACAAATACCTGCATCTTGTCAAATAGCTGAAAACTTTGAAGAATATGAAGGTGATAGGAATAGCAATTGGAGATGGCATCTTTGGAATGGTCCTCAAAAGTTTGGAACAGAGACTGGGTGAACTGAAGAATATCCCCCGCACAACACTATTAAAATCAGCTATGATATTTGAAAGAGTCCCTGAGATCTGATAATACTTATTGTCACCCAGACATCAGTGAAACAAACCAGTTTCAACAAGTGAAAAAAAAAAGGACTCGTACACAGTGAAAATTATAATAGTAATTTCATAAAAAGACTGTTTAAAAATAGCATCAGTACATAGAAACAAATACCCATCATCTGATGAAGGTTTTGCTGCAGAAAAAAGCTTCCATCAGATTATGAGTATCTTGATAAAACATTCTTTTTGAACCTTAGTATCATTGACACGCACCTAGGACGATATAGCGATGCTTTATGATACCACCAGGATCTTTGTTTTTATATGGCAATGTTAAATACATGCAGACGAAACTGAATATAAATATTCAGTTGAGTAATGAATAATTTTCTCTTTAGTAAAATATAATTTATCAATGAATACTTCGAGAATGAAATACTTCAATCAATAATATATTCACTATTATTTTGAATCTGATTTTACAATTTTTCAGGTAGCTTATTCATTAATCTTAAGTAAAATTCAACTGGTTTTAAGCTCAAAAGGTTTTCCGCAAGAATTTTCATTTAAACTTCTTGAGAAAAATTTCTGTCATTCACAGCATTTTGTTGAGAACGATAAAGATGGATATCTTTTGATACAAGTTTTGATAAATATGGTGGGCGTTGTAGAACAGTTCTACCTAAATCCATTTTTTTTTCTGCGTGAATCTAGCTGAATGTGGCCTTAAGTTGTCATTAGAGAAGCACAATGTTTCTCCAGCTGACAAATGTCTGTCGGGCGTTTTCTTAGAAAGTTTTCCTGCACAGGTAGCTGCTGTTGAGAGTATAAACCTCCATTGGATACCTGATTGCTGTTTAAAATGTCAAAATGAATAACACCACGATGTTCTCACCATACTCAGTATAACTTTTTCCCTTGAAGCTTCGTCTTTAGGGTAGGATGCAAAGATTCATTCTAGTCAATCCACTGCCTTTTGCGTTGAATATTGCTTTAAAAACCAATTTTTTGTTACCAGTAAGAAAAGCTGAGAAGCTGGTCATTTCTGTGTATTGAAAGAAGACTTGACGTTATGGATATGTGGTCTTCCTAATTCTTCTCACTAAGAATATGAGGAACCCAGACACCCAGTTTGCTCACTTTTTCTATCGTTCTCAAATGGAGACGGGTTGTGGATGGAGATGCACTGAGGTTAAGTGATAATTATCAAGTACTTTAGTGTGGATTGGATTCCATCCTTGAAGCATGTTAATCAAGATCTGATGAACGTCCTTAATTGGGTTCATATCTCAATAATGTATCTCCTAAAAGAAACTTTGAAAACTAATTTTGGACTTGGTGTTCAGTAATAACAACTTGACCATAAACATCAGGAAATTTCTTTGCTTCTTCTGTCGTATTTTTATTATTCTTAAACTCCCATATTCCATGTTGAATATGCAGTTTCAGTTTCCAGTTCATTCATTGTAGATGCGTGTGACCAGAGAGTGAATTATGATGTACACTCATTTGCAACCGAAACAAGAATGAATTCTAAAGGTACTCTTTTATCAGGTAATTTCCTGTTGTTTAAAGCATTGTTAGTTTGAAATGGGTAGTTACAACTTGCTTTAAAAAAACAAACAAAACTATCTTTGACTCAACCCATATATTTCTACTTTCTTTATTGATGATAAAATGACTTTATTCAGATATATGCAGGTTGAGTTGTCAATGAAAAAACTGGCATCCGATTTCAATCGGAAATTCATTAGCCGTCCAGATATTTTTTATTCGTCGATCGGAGTAGATCTTCGTACTTTTCCACCTGTTCATATAATATTACGAGTTGGCGAGTGCATATCAATCAAGGCAAAACCCAATAGAAAAACGATATAATTTGAAAAAAAAATTACTTAAAAGAAGAAAGCCAACAAACGCCAATATGCAGAAATTCAAAAAAATTCAGAAAGAGCAATCCAATACATAACACAAAGAATAACTTGATTGTTTGGTTTGGTTTCTTTGTTTAATGGCATATCAACCTTTGTAGGTTATTTAATGCCAAAGCCATTCTCCTAGAAGAACAGTAGTGGTACTATTTAGCCCATAGCTGGGAGGATAAGGGGGTTCATACCTTTCCCAAGGGTATTTGCCCGAAAGTGAACGTAATAGAGCAACTGGAGTACGAACTCGCGTACTACGATTCCGCAGTCCATCGCTTTAACCATTACACCACGAGGACACCCCCAGAACAACTTTTAGAGTCCGCTTTAAAGTTAATAAGCTGACCAGGGTACTCTAATGGAATATGATCAAATGAGATTTATTTTCCAATATAATCATCCCTGCAAACAACAAACTTCTTCCATTGGTGTTAAAGTGCTTGAACCTCATTGGTAAAAATAAATCAACAGGTTATTTATGATGTCATCGTATGAACGTTTTAGCTCATAAACTTTTCTGTCCACCTTCGTACATTTAATGTCAAAACAATAAATTCTGGATGAAATCTCACTTAGCATGGCAGTCATTAAATAAGGATTGTAGAAAGAAAAGCTTACTGAGATCAAAACTAAATGCTGCCAGGGAAGAAAAAAGACTTCAGAAGTGGAAAGAACATTCATCAATCCGTTTGGAAACTCACCAGAAATCACAGACAAATAAACTGGAGAAATTATTCATGACCAACAAGACATTAAATTTAGATATTTTTCGGTGGATGAACTTAGCATAGTTCTGAAAACAATCAAAATCAGGAAAGTAGAAGGTCTTGATAAAATACTTCTTGAAATATGGAAGACAAAGAAATTTGACGATATACTTCTTCGATTATACAACACTGTATCTTTATTCGCTCGAGTAGATTGTTGGAGATCAACATTTTGTCTCGTCTTTTTTTTTTGTTTGTTTGTTTTCACTCAGTGAATTCTAACAGTCTATTTCTCCCGACTGTTGAATCAACCATCTCGTAGCTGACTGTTCAATCAAGTGAACATTTGAATCTCTCCACGGATTTGTGCTGCTCGACCGACTGCTTGACAAGCATATATACATCTCGCCATCCAGCAAATATGTATTAATGATAGTTATGTCAGAACAAAAAAATTTGAAATACCACCAAGTATTAAGACAGACCACTACTGGCAACCGACTCTGAATGTTAGATAAACGATAAGAAACGATCCGTCCACGAATTGATCATTGGGTTACGCGTAGACGAGAAGATCGTTAATCGGCAACCATAAAAAAAAACATAAACTAAAAACTGGTCGGTCACTTCAAATCATCAGAGACAGCACTAGTAAACAATTTAAACCCTTGAAATGTCACCTGCATATCCAATAATCTGTATGTTCCCCAATATATATATATATATATATATATATATATATAGTGTAAACGGACGGAAACTCAAACCGGGTTAAGTTGTCATTTTAAATTTATTTCGGCGGAGAATATTATTATACTCACCGTCTCGTCAGATGACTTCTTACATGCTTTATTCGAAGTTGCAGAACAGCAAATGTGAAGTTACTGTTTGTATGTGAAAAAAAAAAAAAAATTCACAAGCGAGGGCAGAGGGGGTCAAGATATTCGGTTGTTAGAAGCACCAAGAAACAGGAGTGGGACTTCTCTGTTAGGTCCCCACTCCTGTTTCTTGATGCTTCTAACACCTATCCAATATCAAGTGAAAAAGCAATCTAATCTCTGATAAGACAAATTACTAGAATTACTACTCAAAGTTTCACGGTGGGAGGCGATCGACAGTCAATATATATATATATATATATATATATATATATATATATATATGTGTGTGTGTGTGTGTGTGTGTGTGTACATGTGTGTGTGTATTTATGTGTGTACATGTGTGCGTGTGTGTGTGTGTGTACACGTGTGTGTGTATTTATGTGTGTACATGTGTGTGTGTGTGGTGTGTGTTTGTGTGTGCACATGTGTGTGTGTATTTATGTGTGTACATGTGTGTGTGTGCGTGTGTGTGTGTGTGTATTTATGTGTGTACATGTGTGTGTGTGTGTGTGTGTGCACATGTGTGTGTGTATTTATGTGTGTACATGTGTGTGTGTGTGTGCACATGTACGAGCATCTATGTAACTATACGTGCATATGTATTAATTTCGTACAAAAGTTCCGGGCATTTTTTGACAAAGGCTTTTTCATTCATTTTAAGCCATAACATCTTTATTAAGTCATTCGGTCTTCTAAGTACTTTTTTCTGCCTTTCTATAACTTTACAGAATCCTTCAGACTCACACACCAACACACACACACACACACACACACACACACACACACACACACACACACACACACACACACACACTCACTTTTTCTCTCTCTATATATATATCTGTGTGCGTACGTGCATGTGTGTGTTTGAATGTAAATCAAAATACATTACAAGAATTACTCATATGGAAAACAAAACAGAAAACTGACAAATCTGGGTTCTTTTTACATACATACATTCATACATACATACATACATACATTGATAAAGCAACACATGCGTATACGCACATTCCGATTATTACTCATGCACTCACTCATATTTACAGACACTCTTGAAGTTCCATAAACATCTCTAACATTTGTGGACACGCTGACGGAGAGTCTTGAAATTGAATTGAAGCTAGAATACTGGTTATAACAAAAAATAAACTGTGAGTCACAACCTGGTAAGTATTTAAATGATAAAAACAAATAAATAAATAGCTTAATTACAAAAGAGAGAAGAAAAAAAGAAGCTGTTAACCTTTTTCTTTTTATCTAAACCAATGCTGAAGAGAGTTTAAATCAAATAAATATTGCACACACATGCACACATACAAACACATACACACAAACACCCATGTATGAGTTTGTGTGTGTGTGTTTGTTTTTGTTTGTAGAAAGGTAGCTTACCGTGAGGTAAGCATTTCCCATTTCTCTTCTAAGAATAATACCAAAGTCATTGCCTTATAAAGACAGCATCAAGTCAGAAAAATATTCTGCTTTTTCATTACAGTACACGGGCTTTATACAATGAACTGTTAAATTTTAGTTTCTGAAGGAGAAAATCCTAACTTTTTCTCTTAATATTGTCAGTTGTTGTTAAATTAATACATTTGATTGTAATTGCATATTGAATTCATTATATATTCTTTGAGTGTGTTTTACTTTTGATTTTGAATAAAAATTCGGTGTCGGTTGTTTTGTGAAACTGATCGATTTAACCAAGCTGAAGAGCATAGCGAGAGAGACAGAGACAGAGACAGACGGAGAGGCGGGGGAAGAAGATGGAGAAATAATTTCTAGTGGAAGAATATTGTGTGAGAAGGTGTAGGAAGAAGGTGAGAGCAAGGAAAGAGAAAGTAGCGGAGGGTAGAAGAGAAAATGGAGAAAGAAAATGTAGGAAGAAGAGTGGAATATACAACACACTGGCCTTTCGAGTTTTCTCTCTCCGTAAGATTTTACTTAACTTTCCTACAGCCACTTCAAAAAATATTCGATAGTTTCTATAGCTTTGAACCTCAAATTTCTCTTAGGTCAACTTGATTCAGATTCACTGGTTTTTCTTTCAGGCTAATGCATAGCGTGTCCTATATATATATTTTATTGAATTAAAACGAAAAGAATTAGAGAACACGGTCTATTTTAGTGAGTTAAAAAACGAATTCATCATGGCTTGACTGTTAAAAGGTGTGTGTGTGGGGTCCACGTTGATTGCAGGCACGCTCGTAGGTGACAAGGCCAAACATGGGACTAGCAAGCATGACCGCAGCGGCTACAACTGAAGGTCTGTTCAGGCTTGATGATATAGGTTCTTCCTTTTGCGTGTTTTGTGCTTGAGGGTTACCTAGAGGAAGTTTTTAACGGAGACAGTATGTATTGATGGTGAGACGCCAGGCGTCACGATTCTCTGCAAGGCTGGACCACCAGCGATGGTCGATGTGATAGGCACTAAGGGTTTTTTTTCAAGCAGTCCTTGTAACACTTCTTTGGTGAATTAAAAATGAATTAAATAATTAGCGATCAGTCACGTTTACAATATTTTAAGGAAAACATATTGAAATAAAAACTAATATTAAAATGAACGTTTTGTGCAATCCCACGACAAATAAAACTAAAGCCCTAAAAGAGGAATTACTTTGTCATAGATATTCTCATTAAGTTATTAGTAAAATATTATTATAAGTATTTCCATTATTTTTAGATTTAAATTTTACTATATCAAACAAGCATTGTATAATCTATTTGGATCTATACGTAATGTAAAGCACTGAAAATTTCAACCTTTTATCTTTAGTGGTTGCTAATTAGTAAAATGCGAATTTTCACTATTTCAGCTCATAATAAAAAAACAGTAAAGCACATAATAAGCAAATGGGAAAAACTGGTTCAGAAAAATGTCAAGAATAGGAATGATCCACTGGAAATTGTGCAAGCAGGTAACGAATCACCTAATCCTGGAGAGAAGACCAGATAGAGTGTTCGTCAATGGCCCGGGAGACCTGGGTTCAATTCCAGGTCGAGTCATACCAAAGACTCAAAAAATGGTACTTGATGCTAACTTGCTTAACATTCAACAATATAAGGTAAGGATCAAGGGTAAAATGGAGCAATCTAGGGAAAGTAGTATCGCCCTCCTCTACTTCACGGTATAGTAGCTGTCGAAAAGGGAGCCTTCGGGTTACCCTCGGCTACGGTCGCCAACTTTACTTTTACTTTATATATAACCAAACCAAACCAAACCAAACCCAAATAATACAACCCCCGCCCGTCCAAGAAAAACATGTCATCTAGTGACTTTTACTGTCCCGGCGGACCACAGAGTGGAAAAAGATAAACAAATACAGGGACCTTGACAGAGAAATGAAAAAGCTGTGGAACGTGATGGTGATAGTGAAACCAATTGTAGTCGGTGCACTTGGAATGGTCTAAATGGCTTGGAAAAAGACTGTCCAGACGATAGAATTGTTAAGATAGGCTACAATATACAGAAGAATCCAGGGGGCTTGAGGAGACTTGCTGTCACTCCAGTGAAAGACCTCCAGCTGACGCTGGTGCGAAAAACACACGAGAAGTAAAATAATATTCAATAAAAATTTTATAATAAAAGTTTGTTAAATAGATCGAGCTTGGGCTCTTATAACAAAACTTTTCTCGTTCCCCAAAGATATCTACTTCGGAAAAATAAAGATAAAAGTCATGACACTTTTAACCGTACCATTTGGAGAGAGAGTGGTGATCAATATCTTCAGGTCCCAGATTATTTTTGTCGTTATTTTCAAAGACACGCTCTGATTTCAATGATACCATTTGTTTACATGTTCAAGTCCAAGTTGTTTGCAACAATATCCTCAGAAAGACTGTTTCTTCTCAAACAAACCAGTAATATTTCTTTGTAAGTCAGATAATTTTCCACAACAGTGGTACTTTTCATTGTACTGGAAATCGTCTATTTTTGTTTTGATATTATAAGGGCCTGGTGTATTTGTGTTGGGATACAAATGTTTCTGTATATGATCTTTATGCTTCTATAATTTGGATCAAAGTGTTGTATCTGCTCAATTTTCGACTTTTCTGAGTTGGAATCAGTTACGTGTTTTTATTAAGAAACCTACATAATTTGTGTGTGTGTTTGTGTGTAAAAGAGAGAGAGAGAGAGAGAGAGAGAGAGAGAGAGAGAGAGAGAGAGAGAGAGAGAATGTGTGCAGGAGGAAAGGTTGGGAGTAAAAAAGATAAAGTAGATTAAACAAAAGTAAAACCAGGTTGACAAAAAGAAAGACGTACATAGAGATTGGAGAAAAATAGAGACGAAGAAAGACAAAGAGAGATAGGTTTTCTCTTTTGATATTAAATGATAAGCAACGAAAGACTGAAAGCTAGGTTGTGATAAAATGGCGAAAAAATTGTGATATATTAAAGACTTTTATGGAGGGGATAGAGCAAGAGAAATCTAAAAGAAAGGACACAGCTGAAATCATTTTTGTATTCCTTATTCCTCTTTCTGCATATGAAACTAGTTCACGTTTGTAAAACATTTAGGAAATAACGAGTAACGAATACTGGAAAGGGTAAGAGAATGCTAAGACAGAAACGCAGAAGTATGAGATAAGGGATAATCCTAATAGTAAACCCCCGTGGAATTTCTATGCATCAAGTTAGTTATTACTCACTCACTTTGCTTTATCTATTACTTGGGCCTTTTCCCGTGTTTTGACTCGTTAATATCTCACTTGCTAGTCGGTCGGTGCTTTTAGATATAATGCCAAGAAATCATGACCTATTGGAATGATGAATTAAAATGTTTCTCTCTTTGAGAGACATTTTCCCCACCTACCACAAAAAATCCTTCATTTACTGAACCTGACATAGTTTACATGTTTGAAATTGTAGGGAAAAATGTATTGTTTGCATCGTACAAGATAATGTCTTCTTTGACGTCTTCTATCTGAAACTTTGAAACAATTTAAAAAGTACCATTTTTGAAGTAAATAAAAAAAAAGTTATCTCTTACAGTAAAAAGTTCATTTTTTTAAACTTTGTTTTTTCTTAAGTAGGAGTTTAATGGAATATAAGGGTGTAATTCTAATGATTTATAGCTCGAAATATCCCCACGAAATCGCTGGTAAAGCAATCATTTAAAAACTTTTTGCTGATAATACCCAGACAATTTACGAGAAACGTTTGAAAAGAATACCGCTTTGAAAGTCTTTATTTCAGAATGCGTTCTTTTGCTTTAAAGACAGGAAACTGCTACATCATTCAAACAATATTATATACCTCATTATTTTTATGCCTTAAAATACTAAAATTAAAGATGAAATCTCAGATGAAATTGATTTTTATTCGCGATTTTAATAACTCGAATATCTGTAGTTCTATTTTTTATGTATAAACCAAAAGAAGATGAAAAGAGAGTTAATGAAGCCAAACAGAAAACGTTAATAGATAAATGGAAGAGAATGATTAATTGATTGATTAACTGATTTTAGCCACATGTCAACTCGTCTAAGATTATTTCGTGGCAAGGGGTTAGGGAATCGCGTTCACAGTTAGATTTTTTTTTGTATTGTCGTTTCTTAATAGCTTTTTTGCACCCTGTCCCATCGAATACGAACATTTTTTAGAGAGATTTATTTGGTCTACTGATTGGACTCAAACAAGTACAACCACATCGGGTCATAGTGGGAGCAATGGCAATGAAGATGTACCTCACTCTCTCCCGATCTCTAGATCTGGAGCCTCATCATCAGATGTAATTTAGTGTTATACCCAGGACACCTTTTGGGTGGAGTCTTAACCCTCTGAAGGGGATACACTTAGGATATTCAAAGCCTCCCCGATAAGGTGGTGAAGAGAAAAATATACATGCAGCCGCACAAAACGGTAAGCAGCAAAGGTATTTTCTGAGAGATGTAGAATTAACTTGATACACAAAATAATAATATAGATTTTTATCAAAATTGAATATAAAATCTGTATATGTTATGCTCTTTTGAGAACAGGTAAATGAATAAACCAACATATAAGAATGATTTATATTTCAGTCATTGATTCATGGATTAGTTGATTGATTTAAACGTTATGTCGACCCGTCTAGGGTTAATCTGTACCTAGAGGTTAGGGAAGCGCGTTCATCGTATATTCATATCAAAATTTTCATGTAGTTGTTTCACAATACGTTTTTTCTACAAGGTTATGTTGTATTAGGTATTCCTATTTAATACAAAGAATTTGCACACAGATGTTTAGAATCAATTAACAAATCATGATAATCCCCAGGAAACAGTTATGCTTCAAATGATTATTCGTAGGACATATAATTTGCTGTTATATGGTATCTGATACAAATAATTTTTCCATTGTTCTATTTGACCTATAAACGTTTTTCTACTAGTTTATGTTGTATTAGGTATTCCTATTTAATACAAATAATTTGCACACATATGTGTGGAATCAGTTAACAAATCATGATAATCCGCAGGAAACAGTTATGCTTCAAATGATTATTCGTAGGACATATAATTTACTGTTAAATGGTATCTGATACAAATAATTTTTTAATTGTTCTATTTGACCTATAAACAGGACCCTAATAGTAACCTCCCTTCCGGTTCCGTGAAGACCTGGGAGTAAAAGCAATTAAAGGTATATATGTCTCTCAAGGTCAGTGACCCGAAGGTCGATTATAGTGGGGATTTAGAGGAAGGGAAGGTCGGACACGAGCCGAGGCTCGAGCCCTGCTGGACTATACTAGTCATCGGCCAATTTAATGCAATGTGGGCATGATGAACCTAGCTGGTGATGGACCTAAATCTAGGTCCAGGCACGTTTGCCTGATTATAGCTTAAACTGGACAGCAAAGTCCAGTGCTATACAAGGGTTACAAATGTGTTAATGATGCAGCTCGCCCACCCGAAAGTGGCCCAGCCGAAGCAATGAAAGGATGTCCTACTCTACCCAAATCTGCATAACTCGAGCCTCACCACTGGATGCAATTTAGAGTCATACCCAGGATACCCCTTTTTGTGGTTCTTACCTCTAAGTTCTGCCGACAAGGCAATATAATTTTGAGTGTACATTAATGAATGATTAGATATGTAAGACCAATGTATATGTCAGTGGTAACTTTGAAAAGTTGCGTGGTTATTTTAATGGCATTTCAACCCTTATGGTCTATTTCATGCCAGATCTTGTTTTTTTATATATAATTTCATGTGTATAAACGTATTGGTAAAATGATATTCGTTAACTTCATAACTAATAGAAATAATTTCCATTAACTGTTGACTCTCAGCGCCTATAAAAAGAGTCAGGTGTTTGTTTGCCATAAAGCAATTTAAAGAATGCGCCCGGGACTTATAATAGCTATGGCTTGACCTGACCGGTTTTATTGATCGGATTGAGCCACACTATTCAACCGTCTAGTCAAAATAAGGATCGAAGCAGAATATTGCAGGTCATGTGACCATATAATACCCAGGTAACGGTCTGCTCAGTTACCAGGCCCCATCTTTGGGCAATACAGATCGCCATTAACGGCCAACAGGTAGCTTCATGAATGAAGGTGTCATCCTTCTGCAGAAGTGTAGTCGACATATTCTAATGTCTCAGCTGACAGGGTACACTTCGAAAGGAGAATAAAAGTTTACCATATTGTCAAAAAGAAGTATGCTTCTGTTGTAATTAGTATTCTGCTCATCGTCGTAATTATAAAAAACAAAACAAAACAAAACAAAAAATCAAACAGACAAAAAACAAAAAACAAAAAAACCAACCAACCAACCAACCAACCAACCAAGCAAAGAAACAAAAACACTTAACTGGGATAAGTTTATCGCTGGGCGCATAAGGCACCCCAATTGAGGAATGCCGAGGGAGAGCCAGCATTTTCATGACGGCTACGCATGAGTCTCAATTAGTACATGACTTTTCAGCTTTAAAATGACCCCATTTCAATTCTAATTTGGTGGTAGGTCGGATGAATTCTCTTCCTAAAGTATCTGTGCAAAGATTGAATATGTTTTACACCTTTAGAGACCAAAATGTCTCACATAAGCTTTGTAGAATGAAAATCGGTATTTTTTGTTGGTCACAAAAGCATATCAATGCCAATCGATCATCAGACTCTGCATATTTCTTGTTGTATTTGCTGCAATTAGACTGCTGGTTAATTCAACACAACTATGACTGACCATATAAAAACATCGACAATAGCAAAAATAAAAAATAAAAACAGACTCAAACTATGAGAAAAATAATCTAATCTGCTTGCAAAAGAATCGAACCTCGGCAAATCATAATGAAACTTTCATCATATATATATATATATATATATATATATATATATATATATATAAAAGAAAAAATATAAACAGACTGATTGGCAAATTTTACTAATCTACTCATCTGAAGTAGTTCGTTTATTTTCTTTGATCATTTTTATTGTAATATTGTAAAAATATTGTTAAACATTGGACAATTTTTGATGTGTTTCGATATAAACCTATATTGATCCAGAAGGGGCATATTTATAGGATATCAACCGATTTCCAAGCTAAAAATAAGTGTTAATCGTTCCAAAAAAGCAGACTCGAAAAGTTGTAATTTTTGTATTTGTCTTTTTGCAATTTATTGACCAATAGGCTCCTCTGTACTCGTTTTAAAATTTTTTTGAAATTTCTGCGTGATATCTTTCATATCACACCCGATTAACGAGTTGGCCAAGCCGAAAAGCCAGACGCCAAGCCGGTCGACATGTTCAAGGGTATTTTTATTCCTCCCCATTGATCTTTGAGATATGAGAACGCACTGTCTAATCTCAAAATGGTCGAACTTTTGTTTTTCTCCTCCCCCTCGGTCTCTCGGAATGGAAGCTAGGTTCTCATTCGTTAGTCAATGAGAATACAATATAATATGATCTGTAAGGGGTTGACCAATGGGCATCCAATACGAAAACGTACTATACACTCCAAAATAGATCTAGGGTTTTTTCCGATCCTTCTTGCTCTTTGAGAATAGTAGCTGAAATCTCATTGGCTGACCAATCACGGATGCTTAGCTTTACGAATTTCTTCTATAAAATAGAGGCTTCGAGATTGTTTTACCAGAAGAAAGACCAAAGGAGACAATGACATTCCGAAACTATCCCCAGAAGAAAATCGTATACTAATGACGCCATGCTTAAACTCTAATGTCAGGTTTAATTAAAAAAGAAAGAAAAACAAAAAACAAATTGAAAATAATTATAAATAGTCATGTGATTGTGACGTCATTAGAGACTAGAAATTGATGAAATTTAAGTAATCTATTTTCAGGGAAAAATATAATTTGTTTGGTGCCAGTTGTTTCGTCTATAGCTTTTAATATTGGATTGACTTTTCAACAATTGATATTATATGAAATTGCTGTATCAACTAACAGCTGTCGAATATTAGTTGTAGTGTTTTGGTTTTACATGATATGTGATTGATAAGTGCATGAATACCAAGAAGTTTTGATAAGTGGCATGTTAGTCTATAGGGGAGAGAGGTTGGAATTAAATCAAGAAGCTGAGCTCGAAGCAAAGCAAACAAAACGTAACTTTGTTATGGAACGTGTTTATTTTGTGATACACAGAGCGTTTGAATTTTTTAAACATACACTCCCTGTTTACTTGATGTGTGGGCCGAAAGACTAATTTTTCTTTGTTCTACGTTATTTTTAAGTAAAAGATTTAGGCCAGTGTTTCCTGGCATTTAAATATATTACATATTTTCATATACGTATTGAAAGATAGAAACACACACACACACACACACACACACACACACACACACACATATACTTATATATATATATATATATATATATATATATATATATATATTTGCTTAGCGTTAAGCTTTTAGGTATCAATTTTAGTAATTTGTGTTAACAGAGATTCGATTGCTTTTCGCTTGATATTGACACTTTTTAGATATTGTTTTCACAGACATACACACATATATTATAATGCTGTAAAAATATTATAATGCTGTAAAAGCTACACATCATGATGGTATATATATATATATATATATAAGTTTGTGTGTAATATTTATATGTGGATGTGCATATGTGTGTTGCCGAGCATATGAAGTGTAACAAACATCGTTATTAATAAATCGGAATCGAAGATCTGATTTCGAATCGTAGTCCAGACTGTTTATATTTTACATGATGCAAATGCTCTAGGAAAAGGCATCAATCGATTTCTTCTAAGTAATATGACAATCTGAGTTCTCTTCCTTCAGAAAGGCAACCAGTCTTGGAGAAGGAAAGAAACTAAATTCAAAGCCTGAGATGTGTTGTTTGGGAAAATCTGTGGTACATTGGAGCGCCATTTTTCTGTTATCACCTTATCTTAAACGCATGGCTGGTTCTACACAGTCCGTGTTGGTAGAATATCGGTTCGCATCTTTAACGGAACTGTTGGGCCTTCATACGTTAACACCGACTGGAGAATCTATCTGATTATATATATATATATATATATATATATATATATATATAAAAGATGGTTTTTGTTTTTATAACTATTTTTATAACCCTGGCGGCGTGAAACAAAAAACAGATAATGCAAATAGTAAATAAAACAATGTATTACAAACCGATATCTAGAAAAAAAGTAATAAAAAAAAATGACTAAAAACATTTGTACTCCATGAAAATAATCAACCAGTACCGCAATGTCGAGCCAAAAGTAAAAAAAACCCCAAAAGATTTACCTAAGCTAATGCGTAAATGTGCTCAATAGAGCAAAATTAGAATATCTAAAAGAGCCAGAAATTACTTAGTCAGGTTTCACCTGACGGCATTTATTTTTAAAGCAACCTCCAGAAAGAATACATTCTATACGAATTTATAGCGTATAAAGTTGAGGTGTACTGAAAAGAGTCCTAGAGACTTGAGGAGACTTGCTGTCACTCAAATTCCAGTGAAAGACTATCAGCTAACGCTGATGAGAGAACTCTCTAGGAGTAAATAATTATGGTAAAAACGTGTACGTGGGCTCTACTTTCAAAAAAGATATTGTAATCATAGAAGTAGTTTCGCACACGAAATATACAGGCATAGAACTTGTTTATCTAAGGGTGGGGAATTAAAAAGAGGCAAGATATAGATCCCATATTAAAATGGGAAATGATAAAAAAAATGTCGAAAATATACGGCTAGATAGACAGTTTCTCCTATATATAGAGTAAAATTTAGCTTGCAGGTATAAAAAAATCCTGCCTGCGGGGCAGATAGAATATTTTTTTTAATGCTAATTTTTTAATTCTTTCCGCTAACCACTTTAAGAATAAAATAACGTTTGAGCCAACCCTCTTTAGTCAGAATTATCCTGTAGATCCGTTAGGTAAAACCTGGATATGAAATTTTCGGCCCTTTTATATATATATATATATATATATATATATCTTAAACTAGTGGTAATCGAAAATTTATAAGGACAAAAAACATTAAGGGAATCATCAGTAAAAGGGAGATAAAACCATTCTAAAAAATAAAATAATTACGAGGGCCCTTTCGTCCGGCTCTATTTATGCAAAGTGCCGGAAGAATAATAAAAACGGGTAATTTAATCTTAAAATATGAGACGACTGCGTGACGGAAGAAAAAATATGAATAAATATGTCACACCAGTATTTAAAACGTCCCCCAATATATATAAGGTATGACTGCTTCTCTGTCTACATAGAGAGGGGTGATCTAAAGCAATATAGATCGCCTCTAAGATGTTCAATTGGACTTTATCCCTGGCTCTATGTAGAACAGAAAAACAGTTATTTTGATAATTGGTCCTGCAACTATTTATAGCAAACAGCTAAAGCTACAAATTCATTGATATATATATATATATATATATATATATATATATATATATATATATATATATATAATGGCAGCATTTCTTCGTTTATACAAATTTCATTAAACATAATAGACATTTTATGTCTACATATTTTCTTCTGGAACCGTTCGAATTCCCGTATTACTTTTATCGTATTCGGGGGGAATTGAATTAGCTTTGAATTAATTTTCAAACCAGTGCTAATGTACTTAAATGTCTTTAGCTACCGACACTAATTATAGAAACCCATTTAAAAGCAAACGCCATAATCTTCAACGGTAAAGACGCTCTTACATAGTGGTAATATGCTAAAACAAAAGTTACATCACTTTTGTAATAGATCCTCCACTGATGATGGCCCAAAGTCGGACAGAAAATACTAGGGATACTTACAACTATGGACAATACATAAATCAATTCCCCTCGATTACGATAAAAGTAATACGGGAATTCGAACGGATCCAGAACAAAATATGTAGACATAAAATGTCTATTATGTTTAATGAAATTTATATATATATATATATATATACATATATACACTAATATATATATATATATATATATATATATATATATATATATATATATATATATATATTAGAGTACATCAATGAATTGTAGCTTTAAAGAAGTAGATTATTTTTTTATTTGAAATTTTCCTTGAATAATATTGTCTGGTATTACTAGAGAAGCATTAGTTTAAATGCATTTGCATGATTTGAAATTATATTAAAAATAAGTATTTGTTGTAATAACTTTTATTTAATACAACGAGTACTCATTTTAAAAATTATTTTAAATTGTTTTTTTTTTTTGTTATTGGGCCATTCACCACAATATGCTCCATCTCACCTCTATCTTTCTTTTTTTTCTCTCAGCGTATATATATATATATATATATATATATATATATATTTCTTCCAGGCAGCGGTCGTATCGATACTGCTATATGGATGCACTACTTGTACGCTAACTAAACGGCTGGAGAAAAGGCGAGACGGCAATTACACAAGAATGTTACGAGCAATATTGAACAAGTCCTGGCGGCAACACCCCACAAGGCACCAACTATACGGCCACCTGCCTCCCATCACGAAAACTATCCAAGTTAGACGAACAAGACATGCAGGACACTGCTGGAGAAGCAAGGACGAGCTCATACGTGATGTGCTCCTATGGACCCCCGCATATGGCCAAGCAAAAGCATGATGACCAGCTCGAACATACATACTGTGAGGATACGGAATGTGGCCTTGAAGACCTACCAGATGCGATGAATGATAGGGAAAAGTGGCGAGAGAGGGTTAGGGGTATCCGTGTTAGCGGCACGAGATGATGATGATGATGATATATATATATATATATATATATATGTGCGAGTGTGTGTGTGCGTGTGTGGAGAAAGAGAGAGACAACCATTAATTTCTGTTGTAACAACAATTTAGGGTGAGAGTATATGCTTGTATTTAGGAAGTTATGAAGTATTCTAGTTAGCATTTCATAGATATCTCCGTTTATAGAGAATTTAACTGATAAAAAGATGCAGTTCAACTCGAATGCATGCCCCACCAAAGATCTATGTGTAGAATAGACAGGAATTTTTTATTTTATTTTAGTATGTTATTTGAGAGAAAGGTATGTGAATTTCCCTAAAAATAGTATCGGTATCTTGTGACCTTTTGCTGGTTTACAAATACAAACGTTATAATTAACAGCAAAAAAAAAAAAAAAAAGAAAGAAAAATAAAAACAAACTGCCGTATTGTGGACTTTGCTGTCTCAGCAAACCACTGAATAAAATTAAAAGAAAACTAAAAGAGATAAATATTTTGACCTAAAAAAAAACTATGACGGTGATACAAATTGTAATTGGGACACTTGGAACAACTCCCAGAGGATAGGTGATGAGACTAGAAGACTTAAAAATGAGAGGACAAGTTGAGACCATCCAGACTAAAGCGTTATTATGATTGGCCAGAATACTGAGAACAGTCCTGGGGACTTGAGGTGACTTCCTGTCACTCAAACTCCAGTGAGAAACTGTCAGCTAACGTTGGTGTGGAAAACTCTCAAAAGAGTAAAATAATATTATGTATGTTTGTGTTTTTCCATATACATGGGTGTGTATTAATTAATAACATCTGAAGAAAGAGAGTTGGTTGGTTGTGTGCTATGGCATTCCAACTTTTGAAGGTTATTTAATGCAAAATCCTGTTTATACAGATGAATTATACATATATGATTTGTAAAGGAATATTTTGTTGGTAACATTTTTAAAAGAGCCAGAGTTCATTTCTTTGCACGCGATTAAATGTTTTCAAGTATTAATAATTCTCTTTAATATCAATCAATTTTTGTGCGCAGTTAAAGATTTTTAGTTATTGAAATTTGTTTGCACATAGTTGGATGGTTTCAAGTTTTGTGCAGGATTAAGTACATCTTTTTGATCCATTGATGGAGACCTAATGAGTACTACTAATCTGGTCAAAGTGGACCTGGAAGTAATAGTAATGAAAGGGTACTCCACATTCCTCAATTCTCCAGGACTGGAGCCTCACAGTCAGATGGTTTAGCGTCATATGCATGACGCTCGTTGTGAGGAGGTGTCTTATCCCATTGCAGATATGCATTCGGCGTATTCTAAACTCCGAGCCGACTGAAAAGGGAAAGAGACAGACACGGAGAGAAAAATATATCGAAAGAGTAATAAAATACTATTAATATTATTAGAGTACTGTTGATATTATTTGAGTATGAAAATTATCAAAATATATTTTGCATTTGTATCGAACCCAGAACTATTCCTCTAAGTGGGTGGTCTAAGGTGGTGGAGAGAAGGGACAAATGTTTTTATCAGCCATTTTCCCCCTCAAAAAAAGAAAAAAAGCAAACAACATGATGCAACATTTATTTTATAATATTCAGGTCAATCCCGTCAAGCTGCGATTCGGTTGGTTTGGAAGCGAGGCAGACTCGAGATAAGAGCCAGTTTTTGTTGCTATTTGACTGCTGTACAAGAACAGAGGCAAGGGATTTCCCTCGTCAGGTTTTCCCCCTTCTGGCAAACGACAACGAAATCTTTGTCGCCATTTCCCATCAGCGAGTCCCACGCCCTGGCAAACAAGTTTTAAATGTCTGACGCGCCCTGTACAGTGTTGATCAAATAAATTAAATAGGATATAAATGTCCAGGATTGAGTTATTGTAAATGTTTGTTTATTTAAAAAAAATTCGAACCTTCTTGTTTGTTATCATGGCTGAACTATGCCACTCTGACTTAGGAAAACCTTACACATTGAAAATAAAAAGAAAAAACAATATATTTTGTTACTGATTAACTTTTTTATTTTTTGTCGACTTTTCTTTTACATCAACTCTCATTTTGAAATTACTTACCAGTGGCCTCATCAAAATGGCAGGAATGTCATAGCGACATGGGTAATAAACAAAGATAAAGGTTATCCCTCATCCCCCTTAAAAAATCAACAAAAAATGAACAGAACGTTCGCTATTTTAGCACAAAATATAAACAAGTTTGAGGGGAGAGATCTATGAATTCCCTTTTCCGATGGTGCCAATGATGTGTATTTGCATCCAGATAAAAGATCGGAGTTCAAATATTGATTTTATCGGAGGGCAGACTCACCTCTCACGAACTGCTATGTAGGACAAAGAATACGCTTACTGTATCCCTTGCAGAGGGGGAATACAACCCCCACCAAATGTGGCATTCTGGTTTGGTTCGGTTTGGTTTTATGACGTATCAAACATTGTAGCTTATTAAGTGCCAAATCCTTTATATATATATATATATATATATATATATATATATATATATATATATATATATGATTTCTAAACACATTTTATAGATAAGATTTTTAAACGAGCCTGAGCTCATTTTCTTTTTTTTTGTTTTGTTTTGTTAAGTGGTTTCACTTATTTTTATCCATTACGAATAATTCTATTTACTATTGATCCTTTGTTTGCACACAGATAAATGTTTTCAAGTATTGCTGTGCATCACTAATAATTCAATTCAACATCAGTCATTTGTTTACACACAGTTAAATGATCAAACACTTCTATTTCAAACAATTCAGTTTAACATAAATTATTTGTTTGCATTCAGTTTAACTTTCAAATTACACAGTTTAAATGTCAAACAGTTCTATTTGACCCATAGATAGGACCCTATCAGGTGCTACTAATTCGGACCAGTATAGACCTGGAAGCGATGGCAATGAAGGGGTACTCCGTATCCCCCAAAGCTCCAACATTACTGTAGTCTCCTCAGATTGTATAATGCCATATCAGGACACTCGTTGGAAGAGTCTTACCCATTTGCAGTGATGCAGTCCGTGTATTCTGTTACCCCACCCCACAGAGCCAGTGGTATTCTGCATATTACTCTAAACGGCATCTGTTGATGATGCTTTAGTTGTGAAGATTTGATAACTGTGGAGAATCTCTTCATGGTCATAACTTCCAGGTCCACTCTGACCTGGAGTGGTTGTATCTGTTAGGGTACAATCTCTATCATTTGCACAGTTATAAGGTTTCAAATATTCCCAATACTACGGTTTATATAATCATTTTTTTCAAATAAGCATGAGTAACTAGCGATAAGCATTTGTAAACAATTATTGCTTCAAGTAACAATTCGTACAGCTAATAATCTGTACGCACATGTATATATTTACCAACCACTTTGCACGAATAGGAAACGACACAAGGTCATTTTTAAACGGAGTTTAACAGGTTTGAATTCAAAGTTTTCTTTCTCCAAGATCGATTTCCATTCCAAGGTTATTGAGCGCAGTCAGCCCTACTATTTACCCATTGCTGGATTTATACTTTTTCCAAATGATAAATGAAATGCAAACAACCTCGTTCAGGATTTGAACTCAGGTCGCCGTGCCTATTTCCTACGGTGGTAGCCATTATCCCACAAAACCTCACTATATACATATTTATATAAAAAAATTGGCAACCGTAGTTTGAGGGCGACCAGAAAGTTCCCTTTTCAATAGCTACTACACCGAGGTGTAGGGAGGGCGCAACTCCTTTCCCTGGATTGCTCCACTTTACCAATGATACATACCTTTTATTGCTGAGTGTTAAGCAAGGAGGTATCAAGTAAAATTTTTAAAGTCTTTGGTATGACGCAACCTGGGATTGAACCCAGGTCCCCTGGACCATTGGCGTGCACTCTACTAACTAGGGTAAAGAGCCGGTTCCGGAAACTCTTTCAATTTGATTATAATTATCATTTGTTTGCTTGTTATATGGTTTCAAGTATTCCTATCTAATTCTAATAATTTTCACAAACCTGGGGCCACAACAGAATATAATGGAAAAATGAGTGTGACCCACACTCTCCAGGGCTCCAGAAGCGGAGCCTAACCACAGTATGCAGTTTAGTGTCATACACAGGTCACCTACCTCCTTTTTTCCGGGGTAAGTTAATCTTAAACTCCGTTAGCGGGGCGCACGAAAATAGCTTAAGTTCACAGGTGAGTAATTTTGAACCACCCTCCCATCAGCTTAATGATACTGACTTGATACTTTTATATCTTTATTACCATGGAAGGTGACCAGGCGAGCACCACGCCCAAGTAATACCAATCCCGGAGTTTTCAGTCAAAACATGATTCGCCAATACTTGCGAAGCTAACCCACCCTCTCTTGAAGTCCGTCATTCTCAATGTAAGTTTTATTCATTGAGATTTTCCCCAAGAGTAGCTGAAATGTGGAACAAACTCCCACATGAGAGATTTTCAGAAATATATGAGCCACTCCTTATTTAACCCTACATTCAAATTTCCATATACATTCATTACACACTCCTCTGTCCTTCTTCATTCACCGCGTCTTATCGCGATATTATCATCTCTCTTTGTTGAGTCATAGCAAATTTAGTGGGTGGCGAACTGTAATACTTGAAGATAGGATCCTGGTGACTGAACAGTCCATGATTCAGCTACCAAAGTGGTTACATGACCTGCAACACTCCACTTCAGCCCTCACTTCGCAAGCTGAGCTACAGGAGAGGCTCGATCTAATCAACTGGCTGGTCGTGGCAAACCCTAGCCCCTATATGGTTGTTCCAACTATATTCTTTTAATTGCTCTTGTGGCAAACAAGTATCCAACCCTATTTTAGGTGCTAGAAGGTGGAGGTTGAGAGCCAGATAGTAATAGTTTTAACCATTTAGACTATCTGCAAATCATCATCATCATCATATCGTGCTGGCAGCACGGATATCCCTGACCCTCTCTCGCCACTCCTCCCTATCGTTCATCGCCCTAGGTAGGTCTTCAGGACAACAACCTGTATCCTCACATAGCTGCTGAATGTACGTTCGTGCTGGTCGTCCTGCTTTTGCGCGGCCGTGTGTGGGGATCCATAAGAGTACATCTCTTATGAGTTCATCTCTGCTTCTCCAGCAATGTCCTGCATGTCTGGTTCGCCTAACTTGAATAGATTTCGTGATAGGGGGCAGGTGGCCGTACAGTTGGTGTCTTGTGGGGTGTTGCTGCCAGGACTTGTTGAGGATTGCACGCAGCATTCTTGTGTAAATGCCATCTAGTTTCTTCTCCAGCCGTTTTGTTAGCGTCCATGTAGTGCATCCATATAGCAGTATCGATGTGACCGCTGCCTGGAAGAAACTGCGTTTCATTTTATCGGTTAGGTCTGATTTCCATATAGTCGATAGCCTATTGATAGCTGTCCATGCTTTCGTTAACCTCGTTTCGATGTCCTTTTCGGTTGATTCGACGCTGCTTCCTAGGTACGTGAATTTGTCTCAGTATATGAAATCATTTAATAAATACATTTATTAGAGATAGCAGTATTTGAAACCATTAAAACTTTGTGCAAACAAATTACTAATATCAAATTGTATTATAAATGTTAAATAGCAATACTTGAAACCGTGTCCTGGGTATAAATCTACACTGTATTTGATGACGAAGTTCCTGTCCTGGATGTTGTGAAATGTGGAGAACCCCCAATGACCAAATAGAACCGTTCAATCATTTTCAAGGGATTTTAATAAGTAGTAATTTGAAACCATACAGCTGCATGCAAATTACTTGTATTAGATAAAAATACTTAACAAATAGAATTACCAATGTTAAATAAAAATACCAGGAGTCATTTAACTGTTTGCAAACAAATGATTCATATTAAATAGAATTACTCTGTAATGTTTTTCAGGTCGAATATATAATGGCTGATTTTAAGGCAATTTTTTACGCTGAATCCAAAAGTTAAACTCTTATTTTCTAATCAGATAAAATTTTTAAGATACGAGCTCGTACTTGAAATATGTAGAACAGTATTATATCTCTATTTATTTTCTTGTGGAATTAAACAAATAATGCTAAATTTAGGCCTGACGTATTCGCAGAAAGCTCATATTGTGCCACAGTAAACTGAAAAATACACAAAAGAAGCTATTCATGGATGAAAGGTCTTTTTAGGAACCTCCTTTGCTCGGCAGCCACCGCATCCCGTTTCAAGCGCCAGCACAAGTCAACGAGAGAGTTTTTTATCCCAGTGGCCTTAGTAGCACTCTTCCGTAATGTTTTGATGAAAGCATTCACCTTATTCTTCACTTAGATCTCCAGAGTTCTTTAGAAAATAGTCTAAGGGTTACTGTAGAAAGCACAGTTTGACTGACATTAGTGCCCCAAGATGGCGGAAACTTTTCAGTAGCTGTTCAATTTCCTTTTCGTATTTCGCACTCCGGTGGTTTCCCAGAAAGTTTGTCACTACTGACTTCAGTGACTGCCAGACAGTTCAGCTTTGCCTAGGGTTTCATCGAAGCATGAGTTGTATGAGTTGTAAACGAATAGTTTTTAGGTAACAAATTTTAAACGATCAAGAGTTCATTTGTTTTCGCACAGTTAAATAGTTTAAATATTGCTAACAAACACTAATAGTTTTTTTTAATATAGTTAAATGGTTTTAACTATTGCGATGTAATAGTAGTAATTCAATTGAGCATCATTCATTTGATTGCACTCAGTTTAAAGTTTCGAAAATGATTTAATAGTTCTATTTGGCCCATAGATGGAGCCCTGACGGGTATTACCAATTCTGATCAAAGTGGACCTAAGAGTAAAGACAATGAAAGGGGCATCTCATTCCCCAAAGCTCCTGGACTGGAGCCTCGTCATCACATGGTTTAGAGTCATTCGTAGGGAGGGAGGTCTTATTTCTCTGCTGAGATGCTGTCGGCATATTCTACAGCCCAGCCGGTAAGGGTTAAATTCATATTTGTTAATGGAAGCACACTGATAAGATTGAAAGAATAATATATACAGAAATAGACATAAAGTAAAGGACAGAAAAGAAATCAAGTTGCAATCATATATATATATATATGTGTGTGTGTGTGGTTAAATAAGACAGACACTTCATGTTCACCTACTTTATCTTTGATCCAATCGAGTCCTTGTATAAGTCGTTTGACTTCTATATGGAACGAATTCAAGAAGGTGCCGTATTTTTTCCAAGTACTTCAAAGGAGCGTATAATGAAACAACGAATACAGTGACAAATCATACATATTTAAATAAATAGTACGAGGAAGAAATCGGAGGAAAATTAATGAAAGAAAATAATTTTACTATAGGTAAGTGGAAGAATTAGCAGGAAAAGTGTTAAAGGAGTTTTAGAATGTGGTATATATATATATATATATATATATATATATATATATATATATATATATATATATATATAGCAGCCACACTCAAACCCTGACGCACTCAGACTTCAGTAAAAAAAAAAAAGCAACCAGTTAACGCTGGTGTGAAAAACTCTTAGAGTAAAATAAATAAATAAATAAATGATAGATAGATAGATAGATCATCTACCCAGTTAAATGCTTGCACAGATGCAATATGTTCGAGTGCATATTACTTCAATATGTCTTTTGTTTATATCTGGGCGTTCAAATCCCAGCCTCGACCACAGCAAGATGGAAGATTCAGGTATGACCAACCAACAGCAACAGCAGCAGCAACAACAACTAGTTCCAAAAGTAAACACCACCAAATATAAAATTAACTAAAGAGCCTCGGAATTGAATCAAGAATCTATTCGTAAACGCCATAAGCAGATTTTCTTTTCCTGCTTCAACTCTCTACATCATATACCAAATGGTTCCCTCTCCAACACCGCACCCGAAGAAAAGTGATTTTTTTCTTATATTTGCTTTTTTGAAATTTTTTTCTTTTTTACTGAGGATTTCTGCGATGGAACTGGTTCTATTAGTAAGAAAGAACTCGGATATCTAAACCAAATAAACATAGGGTTGGATCTGGGTGGCCTTTACTCCCTCTTTCGCGCTTTAACATTCGGCGGGTGTTACGGTATTAATGACTTTATTTACTCTGTGTTCTCAAGTAGATTGCACTTGAGATAAGGATTCAGTGGCCGAGAACAGGACACACGGTTGAGAGATCTGAGGCACCATTTTATATGTCGAGTGGATTAGATGAACTTATCACCAACTCACCTAAACTAAGACAAAACACCTATTTTTAGTTTAAAAGATGTTTTTGTCATCAAACTTTCATCTATGGATATCTCTATTATTTATATACCCAATGATATATATATATATATATATATATGCACATTGTTATTAAAATTCTCCTACACATATATATATAGATATGGATAAATGTGTGTGTGTATGTGTGCGTGTGTTTTTTTTAATGAAAAAACATAGAAAAAGGTTCTTTTTAATAATGCTTTATTGATTTTTTTCGACGAGTTTTCATAAATTTGTTTTTAATATCCATATACAACAAAAATTTTGTTCAATTTTATGTAAAAAACGTCCGAATTGTTTTTCCCTAGCGCATTTGTCATTTTAAGGGAAAATCAAATTATTTTTCTTTAAAATCAAGTGAAACTTGTTTTTGATATCTGAGAACCTTTCTTTTCAGGATGTACATGATTTCGAATATTTTGTTTTTGTTGAATAACGCTTGCTGATGTCAGTGTTTCTAAATTCACAACCCTGTTCAAATACAGAAGCCATTGTCGACTTTGAGGAATTGTTTTTTTTAATTTTATTATATCCATTTTGTATGTTGGTCCCCAGACAAACTGAGTTTTTTAATTTATGGTAGTTTTTAAAATTATGGCTTCTTGTATTTGCAATTGTTTTCCGAGTTTAAATTTTATACTATATTCGCACTATTGACACTTCTAATGTTAGCTGGAATAGGGCGAGCTTCGTTTTTTCTTGATTAGTGTGGATTTCTAGAGCACTATTATTGTTAGATGGCATATAGGCGAAGGTGCTGTAGTTGTATGACAACTAGTTTTTTGAGATAATTTTCTTACACACGGTAAAATTGGTTCAAGTATTCCTATCTAACACTAATTCTATTTGATATTGGTCATTTGTTTACACAGAGTTAAACGGCTTAAGGTATTGCTATATAACACTAATAATACTGGCCTGAGTTTGATTTTATTTTCTAAAAGTCAAAGGTTTATCAAGTGAATTATGATCGCCATTTTATGCTGAATTCAAAAATACCATTGATTGTGTTTGGTTAGGTCTGGATTTTAAGATGTGCTTGAATACTTCATAACAAGTTGAACACAGTAATAACACTTATTCAAAATCCTGTGGGCACTATTTGTCACATCTGATCGCGGGGGCCTGATGTTTAGTACAGCATATAATGTTGTATGTGTACCTAACTGCAGTGTACCATCATATTCGCTAACACTAAATAGTTTTAATGAACTGTGTCAAGTGTCAACGATGAGCTGAGTGATGTTTTATTTTTTTATTTTTTCAGCTTGACATTTGTATTCCATGAAAGTGTATCAATAGAGTTACGTACACATCAAACAATGATATAAAAAAATACAGATGGACCCACAAAGTTCTCATAGAATCAGCGGTCCATGATTATCCTGATGCTTCTATTTAGGAGAGTATGACAGTTTAGTTAGCATTTTATAGTCATATAAAGAATTGGAATGATTAAAAAATAACATTCAAGAATATTCAATACGCTTTGATAATCGTTTCGATACAAATTGACAGGAAATTCCTTTATTTTCTCTGATAAATCATATTCAGTGAATTAAAAAAAAACTCGCTGTGATGTGTCATTTGTTTTACTAAATTACTGTTATAAATATAATGAGAGTTATATATATATATATATATATATAAGTTGGTGGATGTACCAGGGGAACCAGAATGCCCTTTCTTAAAAGCTACTACACCGAGGTGTAGGAGGGGACGCTACTCCATTCCCTGGATTGCACCGGTTACTCTTGATCCATATTTTATAAAGCAGACTGTTAAGCAACGAGGCATTAAGTACCATTTTTTGAGTCTTTGGTATTACTCGACCTGAGGTTGAACTCCGATCTCCCGGATCATTGGCAAACATTACCTACTAGACCACTTCGGATCGAGAGTAAGTTTTTATCCTCCTTCAAATTCTTATTTTATACTTGAAATATATTATACATTGCTATATTTTTGTGCTTCGATTAAGAATTAAGAATTAAGAATGCTCTTAGCGTTAAATTTTATTTGTAGTTATATATATATATATATATATATATATATATATATATATATATGTGTGTGTGTGTGTGTGTGTGTGTGTGTGAACAGACATGAACAAAAATTCATCAACGTAACTTGGTACATACATTTGAAATTGATAGATAGATAGATAGATAGATAGAAACTGAAACAAAAAGAAAGAACAAACATAGATAGATAGATAGATAGATCTGCTAATATAAGTCTAAATATATATATTCATTGTTATGAAGTGGACATTTCCATTTAATAGCTATAAAGTCAGTTTATTTATTTTAAAGTAATAGGGTACATCTGTGTTTTCACATGGTCTGTATATTATTGTTCTCAAGAAGTTTATATTTATTCAAATCAATGTTTTTGATTGTTTACAAAAAAGAGTGTGTTATATATCGCATGATGGATGTACGGAAGTGGAATTGGGAGGGAAAGTGGAACGGAAAAATAAAATTAAAATGAGTGATAAGAGAAAAAAGATAAAGAAAAATATCATTGGAAAAGTTGGTTGGTTGGTTGTTGTTTTATGGTATATCAACCCTTGATGAATTATTTAATGCCAAATCCTATACGATTCGTCAGTGGATAGTTTCTAGGTAACTTTACTTTTGAACGAGTTGTTTGCACACACTCGAATAGTTTCAAGAACTGTTTTTTTTAACTTAAATAATTTTGTATATCAGGAACTCCTAAGTCATTAATAATTTGCAATTGGCTGTATGATTTCAAATAACTTATAATAATAATCCTTAGTAAAGGATTGAATATTTCTCTTTGACCCATTGATAGGAGCCTTACAGATACCAACAATTTGGGTCAGAGGGGACCAGGAAGAAATAACAATGAAGAGGTTCTCGACAATACCTAGAGCTCCGAGAATGGAGTCTTACAATTAGATGAAGTTTAGTAGCATATCAGAATATTCGTTGCTGGGGTACTTATCTCTCTGCAGGGGTGCAATCGGTTTATTCTACAACCCCACCTATACGATGGCTGAAAAAAGTATATGCGAAAAATTCCAGTAAAACACTATTTTCATCAGTGTATTCAGTTTCTGATTTTCTTAAAAAAAAAATAGCGCAGGGAACATTTGCATAAATAAAATGAATACGAACGAACAAATGGACGAAAGAAAAAGGGAATTAGTAATGTACTAAGCTCGGCAGAAATTCAGAAGTATGAGGTACTCATTGAGACTCGAACTCACTTAGAGTAGTCCGCTAACCTAGCTCGCTAACCGCTATACAACGTGAAGGGCCCTTATTTTATCAAGCTTAACTTAGTTTTGGCACACAAGGTTTGACGTATGAGACAGGGCACCCAGTAAGAATCGAACTCATTTATTAAGCTTAACTTAGTTTTAGCACACAAAATTTGACGTATGAGACAGGGCACCCAGTAAGAATCGAACTCATTCATAATCATCATCTAGCCTAGCTTATTAACCACTATACTATGTGTCGTGCATCTAATTTATTAAGCTTAGCAAATTTTTGGCACAAGATCAGAAGTATGGGGTAACCAATTAGAATGAAACTCACGCATAATGCTCTGCAAGCTCATGTAACTAATCATTACACAAAATGAAGCGCTCTAAATTTAATAAGTTTAGTTTTGATAAAAGAGAAAAGTGTGGGGCACTCAGTGAGAAAGGGACTCTTTGTCTGCTCGTCAGCTCACTTGCCCGAGTACTAAGACGCTCAGAAAGTAGATGAGCAAAAGAATCGAAAACAAAGAATAAGAAAACAAGTGCAAATCGAAAGAAAAGAATATCAGAATGAATAACCGAACAGCATAGAAATAAATCAATCAGGAAAAAGAAAGACGGCAAGAAACAATGAATAGCGATAGAGAAGTAGAGAGAATAACAATTAGCGAAAAATAGAAAGAATTGGAGTGAAAAAAGGAGAGACCGATTTGTAACGGCGAAAAAAGACAGTAGCAAAACCCCATTTAATTGAGAGAAAAAGAAAAAGAAGAAAAAATGACGGGTGAGAATAAAAACACGTAGGAAGGTCATGAAGCAAAAAAAAAAAAAAGAAAAAAAAATAAGAGAAAAAAATTATTGAAGGAAAAAAAAAGAAAGAAAAAGAACAAATTCTTTGAATCGCGTCAGCTTGGCCTGCTCCTCCATTTGAAGATATCTCCGGTATTTAGTTTCCACGTTATTAGATAAAACAGGCTATTCAAGTTCCGGTTCTGGTCGACATTTTCTGTCTGGCAGCTTTCGTTGAGAATTACAGGAAAGATTGGAGCCGGCACGAAGAAGCCCATTTCCTCAGATAAAAATCTCAGTCTTCATCATAAGCCGGACACTTTTTTTTTACACATCCGACTCAACGGGTCAACACATCTTAAAGAATTAAAACCCTTTCACCACCTTCACCTCGGAAGAATCACGTCGCTTTTTGGTGTGGATCATCCGATTCTGAGTTTCGTCTTTCTACTTTCAGCTATTATGTATTTTTCTTGTTAAATCCAAATTCCTCAAGGTCTCTAAATATCTAATCTGCTAATATTTAGCACTTTTTCTTCGGTTCCAGAATCTATTTTGTTAACGTTTGTTCTTAAGATATATAGCTTTGGTTCAATTCATCAATGATAAATTTGATATTTCTTTGATAAGATTTTCATTTTGCTCCCTCTTTTTCTTTCTCCCTTTCTCTCTCTCTAATATATATATATATATATATATATGTGTGTGTGTGTGTGTGTGTGTCGTTCTGAAAGTTATAAGCTTCACTCTGAAAGAAGACCAGAGCTGAATATTTTGTTGTTGCAACACATAACCAGTTCTTATAACCTAGAAAAATTTTAATTAGTTTTTCGAGTTTTGAACGACAATCATATATATAAATATCGGAATAGAACTAGATGCTGTTAGTTTAATTGACAATGTGATTTATAAGGCTATTGTTCAAAATTAAAAAGATAACAATATAACGATGAAATATCATACATTAGCGCCACTGAACTGAGTAAAAATAGATGGTAGAGCCATAGACTTAGCTTTAATCAGAGAAAGTAAACCAACTGTACAGGTAATGCCAAAACTTATATGGCTTATAATAAAAGATGAAACGGGCAAATCTCCCATAAAAAATATATTGTGAAAAAGCACAAGATTCTAAAGGCGGTAGCAATAGCTGCAAATTGTGTCTGGATGAAAAATATGTCACTAGAATATGCTGAAAACGAATTGCCGAACAAAAGAAGCGAATTGATATCAAAATGTAGACATACTGATAAATTGCTCATCTATCATTTATCGCCTGATTAATTCCATATTTATCCTTCTCTTTTTGAACAGTTCTCTTTATATATATTCTTATGCGTGTGACTACGTCGTGTACTTCCATCTTAGCATGAGACTTTACATATCGCGTCTCTAGAACCACCAAAGGTCTCATACTCAGTCTCTAGGTGATCTTAGCGTGATTCAGTTTTGTTAGTTACACCATAAAAATATAACTACATAAATACGGTTGATATGTTAATTGCAATAGATAATATTATATATATTTCCATGGGTAATAATGGATCACGAGTTTTTATCCTGTCTCGTTATATATAAGCAGCTCTCCACAATACAGCAACTGTACGGCCACCTGCCTTCTATCTTAAAAAACATCCAAGTAAGGCGAACAAGGTAGCGTAAAGAAATACGGAGGAACTCAAAAGCGACGATCCCCAATGGAGAAAATTGACACACTTGTGTTGTCCGATTAACAAAGACCGGATGCAGTCTGGAGGACCTGCCAGGATCGGGGAACATTACGGACGGATATATATATATATATATATATATATCGTCTTTTTTGTTTCGAGAGAGAGAGAGAGAGAGAGAGAGAGAGGGAGAGAGAGAGAGGGGGTTAAGGGAGACCGTGCTATCAGCACGATTTGATGATGATGAAGATGATGTGTGATGTCAATTTCTTTGTTTAACCGCACGTCAATCTTCGTAGGTTATTTAATGCCAAAGAGATCCTTGTTGAAGAACAGTAGTGGTACTATTTAACAGGGGGCAATATGGGGTCTCATACCTTTCCCAAGGGTATCGCGTGACTGGAGCTCGAACTCGTTATCTACGATGTCGCAATTTAGCACGTTAGCCGCTATGTTACGGTGATTCCCTATACGTGTGTGTGAGCGTTTGTTTGTGTGTCTGTGTGTTTGTGTCAGTGTGTGTTAACAGTGTATTAGGAAAATGAATGAAACGGTAAAGAGGATTTATTAAACTTCTTCCGTAAACGTTTTGCGTTTAGAATAGATTTATAATAGATTTACTGTTTCATATGAAATATGGTAATATTCATAATCTCGTGTCATATAAGTGTTGCATGAAATATGTTTTAACATATATAAAAAAAGAAAGAAACATTTGTTTCATTTCTATTAAATACCGCCCCCCGCATCAGTATCAACATTTTGATGCCTTGGTAATAATAATAATAATAATAATAATAATAATAATAATAATAATAATAATAATAATAATAATAATAAACTGCCTCAAAATGTACAAAATATCACATGAAGTCATAAACTTTATCGAGAAGACCATGAAAACCTGGAGAGTGGAATTGACAGTAGGAGGAAGAGGCTTAGCTGAAACAAAGATCCAAAGAGGCATTTTTCAAGGAGATGCACTATCATCCTTACAATTCATAATTGCCATGATGCAACTTTACCACATACTCAGAAAATACACGGCCAGATACAAACTTAGTAGATTACAAAAAAGGTCAATCACCTAATGTACATGGATGATATTAAACTATTTGCAAAAAATAAAAAGAACTGGATACTCTAATACACACAGTTAGAATATACAGTCAGGACATAGGAATGGAATTTAGCATAGAAAAATGTGCCATGCTTGTAAAGAAAATTGGCAAACGACATCTAACTGATGGAATGGAACTACCAAATCAAGACAAGATTAGAACACTCAGAGAAAACGAAACCTACAAATACTTGGGCATCTTGGTGGCTGACATCATCAAACAAGTGGAAATGAAAGACAAAATTCAAAAAGAATATTACAGGAGAACTAGAAAACTATTCGAGACAAAACTCTCTCGCAGAAACCTTATCAAAGGAATAAATATCTGGGATGTGCCCCTCGTTAGATATTCGGAAACCTTTCTGAAGTGGACCAGGGATGAACTTAAACAAATGGAACAAAGAACAAGAAAACTAATGACCACGCATAAGGAACTACATCCCAGAGACGACGTTGACAGACTACATGTATCAAGAAAAGAGGGAGGAAGAGGATTTGCCAGCATCGAAGACTGCGTTGACGTATCTATACAACGACTCGAAGACTACATAGGAAAACACAAAGGAGGACTGTTTACATCCATCAGAAACGATACTGATAACACGATGGACAACAGAATGACAATAACTAAGAAACAAAAATATGAAGAAAAACAGCTCTATGGGCATTTTAAACGACTAATAAACAACATCTCACACCCGAAAACCTGGACCTAACTAAGAAAAGGAAAATTTAAGAGAGAAACAGAATCTTTCCAAATAGCAGCACAAAACAACGCCATAAGAACCAATCATATCAAAGCGAGAATAGATAAGACGCAACAAAATAGCAAATGTAGACTATGCAGTGACAGAGATGAAACCATCAATTACATAATAAGTGAATGCATCAAATTATCACAGAAGGAGTATTAGACTAGACACGACTGGGTAGGCACTGGGAGATGTGCAAGAAATTTAAATTCGACCAAACGAAAAAATGGCATATGCACAACCCAGCACCTGTCGTAGAAAATGACACACAAAAACTTCTATGGGACTTTGACGTACAGACGGATCACCTAATCTCGGCCAGAAGACCAGACCTTATAATAATCAACAACAAAAAAAGAGAATTTGCAAAATTGTCGACTTTGCTGTTCCGGCTGACTGCAGAATAAAACTGAAAGAATGTGAAAAGAAGGACAAGTACCTCGGCTCTGCTAGAGAATTGAAAAATTGTGGAACATGAAGGTGACAATTTTACCAATTGTGATTGGTGCTTTTGCTACAGAAACTAAAGGATTATTAAAGGGACTGGAGGACTTGGAAGGTGGCGGCCGATTGGAGACCATCCAAACTACAGCATTATTGAGAACGGCCAGAATACTGAGAAGAGTCCTGGAGACTTAAGGAGAATTGCTGTCATTTAAACTCTAGTGAAAGACCATCAGCTAACACTGATGTAAAAAACTCTAAAGGAGATAATGATAATATTATCCACGTAAAATGCCTTCTGCGATCATTTAGCACAGTATTTCTTCACTTCTGTAAAGCCCAAAGAAAAATATAGATAGAAACAAATACTGTGTGATCTTAATGATTCCTTCTTCTTAATAAAGCTTATGTTTTGCTGGAGTTTGGATATATTTACTTGCATGGGGACGAAGAAAGATAAAACAACCACCGACATAGATGGTTGAAATATTTTATGCTCATAACTCTATCTTATCGTATTTTGTAGTTGAAATAAATCAGTCCATTTTTACTTGTTCCACAAGTGCGTCAAAGCATTATTTTTCATAATCTTGACAAAACGGAAATTCGTATATACATATTAGTAATGAGTACTTGTCCAGAATATCCAAATGAAGAATTGCGGTAATATATAAGTATATATGTATAGAAATATAATACTAAGATTCACAATCAGGATAAGAGTAACGTTCAGTCATTTCCTTCATTTTCTCTTTGACTTAAGTATTAGTCATTGGACTCAAATTATATATTATCAATCGACTGTAAATCGCCATTTTATTATTAGTTAAGGACGAGAAATGCTAAGGGAAATAGCGAGTGAGTGAATGGTTGCGAGTTGAAAACGAGTGTTTTAAACGTAACATCTTTACTTGAATAGGTACATTAGACAAAAAGAATGAAATGTTATTGCAATTGGCAAGAGAAGAAATTAGGCGCGTGCGCGCGCGCGCACACACACACACACACACACATGTTGCATAGTCACAACCATGATAAATATACAACACAATAAACACAACAATGACGAGTGAACACACTTCTTTAGAAAAAGATACCTCTCACACTTTATTCGAAATGGTTGCGAAAGTGTTATGAAAGGGTTATGTGAGAAAGGTGAGTTGGAGACTAAACAAACTGCAAGTGACTTTTGGTTATTCCCTAAGCTCAAGGAAAAACTTAGAGGCTGTCTTTATGAGACAATTGAGGAGATGAAAGAAGCTATGACGAAGGTCATTGACACGCTCACGCAAGAGTACTTCCATGCGGCCTTCCAGAAGTTGTTGGTACGGTACAAGTACAATTGACCCCCAGTTCCTTTGTCATTAGCAGCACTTCTTTCTCGTTCTGCTGGGCTGCTCAATCGGGGGTCCTGAGGGCCCAAGCCTTTTGCTGGGTGCTGGTTCTCACTATAACATGTTATCTCCAACTAACTGAACTCTAACTCACTGAACTTGTCTGTGGCACCGGGTTATATAATTGTTTGACATACACCTGCTTCTTGTAGACGTCACATCTGCACCCAATTCAATCCGTCCACAGTCAAGGTTACACCCTGATATCTTCGACCGAATGCACCTGTTCCTTGATCGACGGCTGGGTCGGAGCTCAATATGTTACACACACACACAAAATGACTAAATGCATAACTTGATGTTTTAATTGCTATAGATGTTTATTTTTTCTGACGTCATCTTCCTCTTTGTAACTCTATGACCCAAGTGATTAAAAGCAAATCGGTCAAATGACAAGTAATATGTATATATATATATATATATATATATATGTATATGTACGAGGATCATTAAATAAGTTTCCAGACTTTTTCGTATCGCCAATTTTATTGATAGTACACACATGAAACTCTAGTCCCCTTCGAAGTAATCTCCGCTGGCTGCAATGCACTTGTACCGTTCCAACAACTTCTGGAAGGCCGCATGGAAGTACTCTTGTATGAGCGTGTCAGTGACCTTCGTCACAGCTTCTTTCATCTCCTCAATTGTCTCATAATGACAGCCTCTAAGTTTTTCCAAGAGCTTAGGGAATAACCAAAAGTCACTTGGAGCAAGGTCTGGACTATAGAGACGTTGAGGAACTGTTTTGATGCCCGTCTTGGTTAAATAGTCTGTGACAAGGATGGAGTTGTGGACTGGTGCATTGTCCTGCTGGAAATACCACTGACCCGATTTGAAGAGTGCTGGGCTCAAACGACAGAATATATTCCCGAACTCCCTAGGCCAATCAACTCTGGTGTTTTGACTTTCTTACTCCTTCCACACCTCTCATCATCCCTCATAGACTCCCTGCCTTTCTTGAATCTCTTATGCCACTCAAAAACTGATGCTCGATTCATGCAAGATGCTCCAAAAGCATTCTGAAGCATTCCATACGTTTCTGTGGCATTTTTCCAAGTTTAAAACAAAATTTTATTACATATCGTTCTTCTAAAGTGTCCTCATGTCCAGATTGCATTTTTGAAATTCACCAGCTGAGACAATCAGGGCTTAGTAGGGTGTATTCCAATAGCTGTCGTAGCTGTTAATTTGAACCTGAAATCATAAAAACAGGTCAGTCATCTCATAAGATGTATAGCAATAACATACTGAATTCTCAAGAATCTACGCCGATTTTAAATGCCTGTACAAAAAAAGTCTGGAAACTTATTGAAGGAACCACGTATATAGAAATGTAATACTTAGATTCACAATCTGGATAAGAGTAACGTTCAGTAATTTCCTTCATTTTCTCTTTGACTTAAGTATTAGTCTTTGGACTCAAATTATATATCATTAATCGACTGTAAATCGCCATTTTCTTATTAGTTGAGGATGAGAAATGCTAAGGGAAATAGCGAGTGAGTGAATGGTTGCGAGTTGAAAACGAATGTTTTTCAATGTAACATATTTACTTCTAATCATTTGAATAGGTACATTCGACAAAAAGAATGAAATTTTATTGCAATTGACAAGAGAAGAAATTAGGCGCACGCGCACACACACACACACACACACACACACACACACACACACACACACACACACACACACACACACACACACACACAAAATGACTAAATGCGTGTTTAATTTTAATTGTAGTAGATTTTGATTTTTTCGGAAGTCATCTTCCTCTTTGTAACGCTATGACCCAAGTGATTACAAGCAAATTGTTCAAATGAATGACAAGTAATATGCATATGTATGAAGTTATAAGTACAAACTGGAAAGAAAAGGGATAGGAAAATCGGTTTACGATAATAAGGATGATGGCTTATATCAAAATGAACAGTGTCTTTTACCTGGATTCGAAAATGGAAAAATCTTAGTGATATATGAATATGTTGTTAATTTAGTCTCTCTCTTTCTGTTTGTGTCTCTCTTCTTTCTCTTACTCACACACACATACAGAAATATCGTAGTTATATATAATGGTATGCAATATATCTTTTATATTATCATTAATGGCTTATTGCCCAGTCGGCTGGGGCTGTAGAATACACCGACTGCTTCTCTGCAGAGGGGTAACACCCTCCCCATTAAAGAGTGTCCTGGATATGACACTAAACAATCTGATGGTGAAGTTCCAGCAGTGCTGGAGCTTTGGGGAATGCGGAGTACCCCTTCATTGCCATCGCTCCCAGGTCCACTCTGGCCCGGAGTGGTAGCACCTGATAGGGTCCTATATATGGGTTAAATAGAACTAACAGCATACTTATGCTAAAATGAATTGAGTAAACTGAATAGCTTGAAATAGAAACGTTTTTGACAATTAACCGTACTTACACTTAAACTGCGTGCTTATGCTTAACTGAATTATATCAAATTGAACTGTTTTTCGACATTAAAACTGTATTTACACTTAACTGAATTATTACATATAACTACTTAAATACTTTGAAATGGAAATGATTTCGACAATTAAAATGTGTACTTATGCTAAACTTAACTGTTTTCAATAGAACTGATTATTTACATAAAAATGGATTTGGCGTTAAATAACCTGCAAAGGTTGATATGCCATAAAACTAAACCAAACCAAACCAAACCAAAACAATTAATGGCTTACGTATTATTTACATATCTAAAATAAAAAAATAATGGTTTGGTTTCTTTGTTTAATGGCATATCAACCTTTGTAGGTCATTTAATGCCAAAGCCATTCTCCTAGAAGAACACTTGTGGTGCTATATAACCCATAACTGGAAGGATAAGGGGGTTCATACCTTTCTTAAGGGTACTTGCCCGAAAGTGAACGTAATAGCGTGACTGGAGTAGGAACTCGCTTAACTACGATTCCGCAGTCCATCGCTTTAACCATTACACCACGAGGACCCCTCCAAATAATGAATTAATTATTTAATGCAACATGCCTGTAATACAATTTTCTCACTAAATACACATAAAGTACACATACACACACACACACACACACACACACACATATATACATATATATATATATATATATATATATATATATATATATTGGTAAGATAACATAATAAAAAGAAGACAGTACAGATGATTAAATTGAAATGTTTTTCTATAAGGATAGATTAATTTGTAATTGTTCTCCATGGAAGTAGTCATTGCTTACTAGCCCATACGGACGAGATCATTAAACTTTATTGTTTAATCATAACTTTTCATTCAGTTATGTGTTAAATAGTACCACACAACTATTCTTCTCCAATGTTAGCTTTGGCATTAAATAATACACAAAAGTTGATTTGCCATTAAACAAAAAACCAAACGAAAACAAAACAAAAAAGTCAGCTTCTATACCGTTTGGTCTTTCTCGGCTATCTATTGGACTTTTGAATAACAAAAATTTAAGAAAACAAATATTTTTCTTTTATAATATATTTCGTTCCTAAAACAAATTCAGTTTTAAAAAATGATTTATATTTATGAGTATTCTATCTTTTGTAGAACTGTGCCTGACTACACTAAGTTTAATCCATATGTAAAAAGTCTCACTGACGTGAGATTTTATTTATATATGTCCCAATCGTTACAATTGGGAGTTAAATCTTCAATGATCCATTTACTTGCGACCTTATACCTAATTAAACAAAACTTACTATAAATAGATATTTAATAAGTCTGGTTCAAGGTCACATCAATTTGAGGATGAAAATCAATAGTTTATTCTTTGAATTAGACATTGTTTTATAGTATCCACACACACACATACATATATATATATATATATATATATATATATATATATATATATATATATATATATATATATAATGTAATAGCTAACTTCAAAGTAGATCATATCGTATTGAGTGGATATCCTGGACAGAGCTGTAAACAATTCACTTATCGCTAAGGCTTCTGGAAAATGTACAAATCAATCAATCTATGAATAGTACGGCAGATTGGGTTCTTTAGTTGGGGTTTGTGGTTTCTTTGTTTAATGGCATATAAACTTCATGGATGATTAAATACTGAAACCATCATTAAAGAGGACAATTAGTGATACTATTTAATCCATAACTTAGAGAATGAGGGGGTTCATACCTTTCCTAACGGTGCAATTAGAATTCGAAATCGCTTACTATGATTCCACAGTCCAGCACTTTAGCGATTAATTCTCTCTTTAGTTTTGACAAAGTTGCCAGTCTAGGAGAAGAGAAACTCTGAATTCAGACACTTAAAAATGATCTTATTTTGGTAGAGGGGTTGGTTAAATTTTTGAAGTAACTCCATTTTCCTAAATTATCATTTGCATGTATTTCTGTGTTCAATTAGTTTATTTTAATTAGTATCAAATCTAAACTACTTTGCTAAGAAAATAAAAGAAATATAAATTATGTTTTCAGCGTTAATTCATTTTAGCATACAGTCTGCTTCGGGATATTTTCTTAATATCATGTTAATTTGTAGAGTTGCCTTATTATTCTTGCCTTATTCTTTATTGCCTTATCCATTAATATAAGAATAGAAAAATTACATGAGTCATTTGTTTCCCATGTGAGTAAATATTAAGAATTTTAAAATAAACAACTTTGCTTATTTTTTTTTATAAATGTTCTCATATTTTCGAAAGAGGAAATCTTATAGTCATGCTGAAGAATTTTCTTTCCATCTTTCTTGGACTTCAATTAAGTTACTGTCAAAAAAATTATCATTACATTTAAGGTTATTTAAAAAAAAAACCCAACTTTTAAGGTTCTTTTATTTCCAATGTGGATTGTACATTTTGTTAAATGCAGTTGCTTAATATTTCATTAACAAAAAAAACTATTGATAAAGTCAAGATGGAGAGTAAGCAACAACGGGGCTATTTGTGGCTTTGTCCACGCATACTTTGATAAATAGTATCTATCTATCTATCTATTTATCATAAATGGAAATAAATTGAAAGTAAGAACGTTGCATAAAAAGTTGCTCAATGCTACTATAACAGAGCGGGTTCGAATCTTAAATATTAAAGTTATGTTGTTTCTGAGTTCGTTTCTCGGAGTTTAATGTAAAGCACACGATCGTCAGGCGGAAAGAGAAGAAAAAGTGGCCAGACAAGCAAATTTTAAGTAGGAGAATTGGACATATGGTATGCTGTGTGCGTATGTGACAGACAGACACACAGACAGACAGACACACGCACGTGCTTGCGCGCGCACACACACACAAAGAGACGCAGACACACGCACATAGAATTATTTATTGATTTTTACGATCCGAACAGACCAAAGTACGTAGACTTTTCGGAAAAATTATACCTTGAGGCTAATCAGGTGGTAAATGACACAAAAGAAATTGGTTCATGTTTACAGTAGAAATCAATTCACTGTTTCCTTTTTTTTTCTTTTGTTCAGCAATCTCTTAGGTTCTTAGTATTACAGATTACATCACTTGTTCAACAATTTATTATGTTCACGGTATTATAGATTACATCATTTTTCTTCCAGAAATGATAAGCAGTTTAAATAACCAATTCTATATTCAGAAACGTTTTCACAATCTTCCATTTCATTAAGGGAGATTCACAAGTTTTATATTTTATTTTCCATACATATTTCAATAAAACAGTAATATGTAGTAATTAGAAATACTTTTTCGTTGGTGATTATACGTTCTATTTTTCTAAGCTAATTCGGTTGTACTGACGTATACCCTTTTATTGTTATCATTATTAAGATCTTCCTTTTTGACGGTCACTTTTTATATGAGGTGTGCACGTTCTCATTCTTGTATATCACACTTCTACGAACTGCTGGAAGAATTCTTCTGGGATGCCCCTGAGCTCCGTCTTTAAGGCTCTCTTGATATCCTTCACGCCTTGAAAACGGACCTATTGATGATGCCCTTAGCAAACCTAAGAAAAGAAAAAAATGTCGCACAGAGTGAGATCAGGTTGTTCCAGTGCGGTAACATTCCTCTCGGCCAGGAACTGACGGATGCTCAGCACGCCAGTCCTATTACCTTTCTGACATGGCCAAATCTTCAGCGATAATCTTTGAAACACTATTCTCTCTTATGCCAAGCTGACTTGCAATCATTTAAACAGTCAATCAACGACTGCCACACACCACCTGCCTTACCTACTTCGACGTTGATCTCAGTCGTACTTGTCAAAGGCCTTCCGCTCCTGGAGTCATTTTTCACCTCCTCATGCTCTTTCGAAACTTCTTGTGCCTCTCAAAAACACGTGTGTGTGATATGGTGTTTAGTACATACACTTGCTGAAGTATTTCAAGTGCTTGTGACAGAGTCTTCCCCAACCGGATCAAAAATTTCAGGTTTATTCGTTCTTCAGTACTCATAGCTGAACGACCTGAAAAAGACATGTAAATAAAAGTATATGAATAAAAAATGCTGTGGTTTTAGAAAGCTACGATTACATTTATATACACCCATGATATCATGCTAGAGGATAACATAATCGGCTTATCCCTCTTTCGCTCATAACTTATACAGCACATTCAGTCCCGTGTGCCATACATTTATGGATGGGTTTTTAGATGGAATGTGCGTCGCTCGATTTAATATATATATATATATATATATATATATATATATATATAGTCATCCACAGACAGATCTGTTTCGTTCTATCAGAACTCATATGTGTGGCTAGACATATTAGCTTCCCGTAGCCGGGATCGAAACTTGGTTGACTCAAACGCCAAGCCAAGCCTCTAACCCTTCAGCCACGAGGAGCCATTAGCTGCGAAGTGAATTTTAAACGGTTATGAATCACAATTACTTTTGTTTACATACATCCGTTCAACGGCTGCCGAGACCTCAATTCATATGTATGAAGAGACTTGCAATAAACGCTAATGGCAACACGATTACTTCATTCACCATAGAACTCAACCCCACCAGGGACAGGGGTGTATATATATATATATATATATATATATATATATATATATATATATACCAGTTTCATGGGAAGTTTTTTCTGTGGTTGTCATGAACCATTATTTAAACGGAATGTAACATCTAGAATGTTAACAGCTTTTAAAGCAGACGTAACTTCAAAATTTAAGCCATATTTATTAAAAACTTTTCATTAAATGCTTTTTGGCATAACTGACTTGTCTATGATTCTAATTCTTTAAACGTATTACCCCTTAATCATGATAAAGTACGGTACGTTCTTTGTCAATTTTACAAACCATTTTTCACAGTGAAAAAATAACAATGATTTTACAGCAAAAACTCCTTAGACTTATATCAAACATTGTTAATGCTATTTAAGTCCATATTTCATTATCATGGACTATAAAAGAATTTTGACAGTGCAATATAACTTTATTTCTTGTCTTATATATATATATTTATATATATATATGTGTGTGTGTGTGTGTGTGTGTGTGTGTGTGTATTTGGTTTAGTTTGGGTTGTTTAATGGTATATCAGCCCCTTATGGCTTATTTAATGCCGAAATTAAATTTATTTATAAATTATTGTAGTCATAACTATATTTTCAGTTTTCACCGAGTTTCTTGTGAATTGTACGATTTTCATTTGGTTATTATCATTCATTTGCGTGCTGTGATATCAAGTACTCCTATAAAATGTTATTAACTATTATCAATACAAATAATTTGCACACGGTTGTACAGTTTCAAGAATTACTCTCCGATACTAATAATTTTCAAGTTGATATATTTGTCCCTTTGTATGTGTAAAGCTATTTTCTTTCGTTAGATCTATTGACGTTCAAAGTACGTAGTTAGGGCAAATTACGAACATCGAACGTCGACAGATCTAGTGAAAGAAAATGTATTTCCGCAGCAATAAGCAGACGATACCCCGCAAAAACTGTAATGGACGCAGACTGAGCAGATAACATAGCGCTTTTTTTTACATATACACCTACCCAAGCCGAAACCCCGCAATATAGTCAGGAACAGGAAGCAGGTGGCATTGGCCTCCATATGAATGTAGTCAAAACGGATTACATGTTTTAATAATAAAAAAAGGACATCTGCTCGCTAAATGGTGTTTTTTTTTAAATCAACGGACAAGTTCACATATCTCAGAAGCAGCGTCTCATCTACTGAAAAAGACATTGATATGCGCCTAGTGAAGGCATTAACTGCTCTTGGTAGGTAATCGATCATATGGAAGTCAAACCTATCCGATAAAAAAACGCAATTTCTTCCAAGCCGTGGTTGTGTTAATTCTACTATATGGATGCACCACATGGACGCTGACTAAGTGTATAGAGATTCAGCTCGACGGGAACTGCATAAGAATGCAACGAGCTATTCTGTATTGCCATTGCTCCCAGATCCACTCTGACCCGGAGTGGTAGCACCTGATTGGGTCCTATCTATAGGTCAAATAGAACCAAACTGTGTAATTACGCTAAACGGAATTGTTTGAAATAAAACTGTTTTTACATTTAACTGTGTGTGAACAAAAAGCCGTACTAAAATGAATTGTTTAAAATAGAACTCTTGACATTAAACTATGTGTAAGCAACAAAAAAAAAAAACAACTATACTAATACTAAACTGAATTGTTAGAAACTTTTATAAAAATGACTTAATTCGGCATTAAATAACCTGAAAAGGGTTGATACGCAATGAAACCATCCAACCAACCGACAGTGTGTGTATATGTGTGGGTTCGCGCGCGCGTGTATGTGTGGCTACTCAAAGTTCTTGTGTTCTGGAATATAGTGCTCCTTGTATGATTATAAGGTCTCAAGCGGAAGGTAAAAGTGCACAACTAGTTGCTTATACATACTATATACATGCATGACAAATTGCAATATTCCGTGGTACCATTATTTCTTGACATAGCACGGCTTTTCTAATCTAAATTCAACCTCCCTATCGGCGAGGCTTAGAATACGCTGATTATATCTCCCAGCAGAGAAGTGAGACTCCTCAAAAAAGGGAGTCCTGCTGATGAAACTAAATTGTATCTGATGATGATAGTCCAGTTCGGGAGATCTGGAGAGTGTGGAGTTCCACTTTATTGTTATTACTCCCAGGTCCACTCGGATCCTAAGTGGTAGTAGAGTTTCATCAATAAAAAACAATCTACAAGAAACATTTACTGAAAAAAAATGTTGATATTAACTAAACATACAATGAACGCGATTCACTAACATCTAGGTATAAAATAACGCTAGATGGGTTGACATACCATTAAAATCAATCGATCACTCAGTCAATCAAAACTTAAAGATAAGCATAATGCCTTGGTTATCAGTTAGTAACAATGAAAATTTGCAGATTATTGGAATGCTTGGTATTGAGCTGTCCCGTTGACACACTGGCAAACTGCTCAAAATCAGGCATTTGGCCCATGACACCTGATAGAGTAAAGAATAGGCTGAGGGCTGAAAAACCAAGAAAGAATAGAGTCCATAAGGACAGATTACTTGTGATACTTGCCATAAAAACCTAATCAACGAGTTGTTTCCTTCAAAACCAACAGCATATCAAAAACTGAGTATTTCTCAACACCGTTAAAAGAAGGTTAAATACTTTTGGTCTTGCTTCATGACATTCTATCCAACGACCACTCCCCATTTCAAGATATATATAAATATACAGTTTTGAATTGACAGAATTTTTTCGAACATTTGCTCTTAGAAGAGGGCGCACTGGTCCCACGAGGGATGGTTTCAATTGCATGGGATTAATGGCAGAGCTCAAATGTGAAATGCTCGTAAAACTGCATATAATCTACTCAACATCCTGAAAAAGGTTCTGTTTGGTAAAGGATAAATGAAAATCTTAGATTTTGGTACAGTTGCAAGGCAACATAATAGCTTAAGGGACCAAGAGCAAGTTCTTGAAGATTTTTTGTACCTCATTTTGATGATCGCCCACTGGTATAATGTCCCATCTTCATCAAGCAGATGTAATTAGGGGATTCATAAGGCTGTTGTAATTAGGGGATACTTACAGCGTAATATGACTGATAGGCTTCTGAAACCCGAAAGAAATCAATTATGGGATATTTTGGGCAGTAAATTCTGAGTTGGGTTATCTCTTTTTAAACACTTTCAGAAATCCATAAAGTATGGCCCAATATTTCTCAGAAGCATATGAAAATATCTTTGTGACTCATGATTGACTTTAACTGCATGTTAACTAGTCTAGGATTATCTTATGCCTAAACGTTAGAAAATCGCGTTCATTGTTCGTTCATATTTACATTTTTTTTTGTTTCTTAAAATTTCTTTTTTTGCTCTCACAGTTCAATTGATTACAAATAATTTTCAGTCTGGTTATTTGGCCCATAGACGAAACCCCAACAAGTATTACCATTCTGGGTCAGAGTGGACCTGGGAGTAATTGCAATAAATAGGTACTCCACACTGCTCTGATATCCAAAAGTAGATCTTCGTCATCAAATGCTGTTAAGTGACATCTTACCACCTCAGCAAGATATACACAGGGTATTATAAAATCAAGAGATTGATAAACAGTTTGAGGAGGCAATTGGAAAGTATCATTCATGAGAATGGTAGCAATACGATATTTTGATATCTTCATGTACAAGTCCAACATGTTTCTTTTGTTTTATTATTGTGATGATGTGTTGTATACTGATAAACGCACTGAAGCATATTTATTTCTAATTCGTTCAATAAATTACTTTCCTTTGAAAGTTAGCATTTAAATACGCATTTTTCATATATGCTTATTTATTCATTTATTGATTCTACTCACAATTGCACAAAGAAAAGAGATTTTGCATTAAGTCTTAGTAGAAAATCTATAATAGCAAATTGTAATTTGAGTCAGCAGTGAACCTATCAACTAAAAAAAAAATACTGGTAATTGCCTTTTCAGCAGGTGTTGATGTTTAGATTTGGAGGCGCTTGTGGCGTTACGGTTATCGTCATGGGTAATAGATTTGGTTACCCGGGTTCAAATCCTAAATGAGTCAATTTGCATTACGCATCGCACTAATACCATTAGGGGAGGTATGAATCCAACTGTTCTCTCTTTAGTTGCTGATGGACTGGGCTCTTTATGATATGACAACAGGTATAGAAGTAGGAAATGTTCAAATTCAAACTAGTTGTAGACCTGGACCTTTGCAAAACCATCTTCCGCTAAAGATACGCTGCTTGTGTAGTGTCACGACCAAACCACTTTATATGATTATCAAGTCAGTTTTGCAAAATGTTGTGGGTGTGTTCCTCACGAAGTGTACTGATATACTAGTCTAGTATCGGATTAAGTTAACACTAATTTACATCAGTCGGAGCTCCAGCCGTAGAGTAATTTACAAGCTAGCAATACAAGCTATCCTATGCGGTCGAGTTTACTCCTTCACGACCATGAAAATGTTTCAAAATAGACAAAACTTCCGAAAGAGCTAAACATGTTGAGAGACACTCTAGGTTATACGTACAGATAAATGGTGACCTTCGTTTATCTGTTGGTGGGGATTCAATTATGCTGCTCTGGAGGATGTGAAATATACTTTTATTTCCATCACTCCCAGGTCAACTCTGACCGGAGTGGTGGTACCAGTTAGGGTTCCCTCTATAGGTCAAACAGATCTTTTTAAAAATTGGTTGTATAAGATAAAAAAATACTTGGCACCATTTAACCGTCAGACCAGTCGGCTGGGGCTGTAGAATGCACCGTCTGCATTTCTACTGATGGGTAAGACCCACTCCCAACGAGCGTCCTGATAGGACACGAAACAATCTCATTGTGAAGCTCCATTAATAATGGAGCTTCGGGGAATGTGGAGTACCTCTTCATTGCCATTGCTCCCAGGTCCACTCTGACCCAGAGTGTTAGCACCTGATAGGGTCTTATCTATGGGTCAAATAAAACTGTTTGACATTTAAACTTTGTTCAAACAAATGGCTTATGCTGAATTGGGTTGTTTGAGATAGAACTGTTTGATCATTTAACTGTGTGTAAACAAATGACTGATGTTTAATTGTATTGTTAGCAATACCAAGCAATATGTGGAATCAATTAACTGTATGCAAACAAATCAATAGTGTTGAATAGAATAAGTTGTGTTAGATAGCAACACTTGAGACCATTTCACAGTGTGCAAACAGATGATTAATTTTTAATAGAATTAAAATTATTAGTGTTGAAACCGTTTAACTCGGTAGAAACACAAGCAATACGAGTGTAAAAATTAGTTGTAACTCATTTAAAAATGAAATTACCGACCAACTAATCTTATACATATCATGTATATTTATGTAAATGTGTGCAAAAGGGTGACTGTTGCCAGATTCTCACGGTTGCATGGCAATACCTGAGGCCACTTAACTGTGTACAAAAGATGAGCTCAGCTTCGTCGAATGATGTTATCAACAGAATATGTTAACAAGTCATACATATCTAACATATATATATATATTGACCGGATTTTATATTAAATAACAAAGAGTGGTTGGTGTGCCATAAAAGTAAACCAAACCAAACTATCAAATCGTGCGAAAGTTGTTTGCATTAAAAATCGTTAGTTGATGCTTAATTAGTTGATGTGGACCCAATTTGGGACCACGAAAAGATAACTCGGAACATGGTATAAGTTAAAAGATATATTGAAGTAACAAGATACAGAAAAAAGTGGTGGCGTAAGCCAGGCTTACTTGGAAGTCGAATATCCAGTCTCTATCCAATCTCACGACTACCGACCGACGAGAGTACTTGGCTCTCGATTAATATAGGATTTGGAAGAGTCCATCAATGGGTAGGTAACGGTCCCATAAAAATAGTTTATTTAGGATTAGCATCATCAGTTAATTGAAAACATTATTGCATGCAAACCAATTAATATTAAATAGGAATAGTTACTTTAAAAGATATAATTATCTTTTAATTATTTGTATTAGGTAGAAATACTTAAAACCATGCAACTTTGAGGGAAATATTTGCATTTGACCGGAATATCTGATATCATATAACTGTGCAAATAAATTAGAATAGACAAATTAAAGTGAAATAAAATTCAATCGGAAATTGAAAATATAGTTATGATTACAAACAAACCTTTACAAATGAATCAAATTTCGGAATTAAATAAACCATAAGAAGTTGAAATGCCGTGAAACAAATGAATCAAACCAAATGCAGATAAATGAATACATATGTTTATATATCTGCACCTAAACATTCAATGTGAAGCTATTCAAACAATGGATCACCTGACTTATTTCTTTTGTATAGAAAAAAAAACCAAAGCAAAAGAAAATGCCCAGTGGGTAAAGGCCGTTGTCATAGATGATGGGTGAGATCTTCCGCTTTGATTAGATATTTTTGCTTTTTTGCATTCATTAAATCTTTTAGGAACGCATAAACATCAGCTGACATCAAGAAGAAATGGTTAAACAGTTGGAAAGTTTTCTAATGATGCGATGCTATGTCAGATATATCTTCAATTAGAACGAGTATATTTTATCAAGATTTTGAGCCAAACAAGCAAAAAATTGGTTGCATACTCAATGCATTATATATATATATATATATATAGGTATATGTAAATATATGTGTTAATGAATGTGTGTGTTCATGAGAGAGAGAGAGAGAGAGAGAGAGAGAGAGAGAGAGAGAGCGTGTGTACTTCCTTGTTTACATAGGGGGTTTGATGTCTTGAGAATAAACACATATATCTGGATTTATATTACTTGGATGAACGCAGACGTATGAATACGTATCAATTTATCTATTAATCTAGCTAGCTAGCTAGCTAGTTATCTATTATTGTATTACACACACACACACACACACATATATATATATATATATATATATATATATATATGTGTGTGTGTGTGTGTGTGTTTGTATTTGAAAAGTTATTGTTATTATACTCTTTCCGAGTTTTTCACAGAAGCCTTAGCTGATTGGTTTAACATTGGAATTAGAGTGAAAGCAAGTCTCCCAAGGTCTCCAGGACTCTTCACAGTATTCAGGCTAATCTTAACACTGCTGTAGTCTGGATGATCTTGATTCGTCCTTTCATTTTCAGCTCTTCAAATCTACCTATGTCTGTAAAAATAAATATGCACATTGAATATATATATATGCGTATGATCTGTGTGTGTGTGTGTGTGTGTGTGTGTGTGTGTGTGAGAGAGTTCTTGCATGTGCATTTTATATTTTTCTTGAAATTTAATCTTAAATATGTATTTGCCGTATATATAAAAAAAAATTAAAATGCCCGAATATAAGCGGGAAGCATGCAGCTCAAGTTGGATTTAACATCTGGGTTAAGCATGTGATACAAAGAGGCTGTCGACTGGTTCATGTCTCCTGGGGTTGGGCTGTTGTGTATCGGCTGGGTACAGAGCACTTATGCTCAGTGTCACCAACCTGCCCCGTCGAATTTCGGTCAAAGACATGGTTAAGTATTTCAAACCGACCCAAGATGGAAACATATTTCTGAAGGTTGTGGGCTGCAAACGTCTAATGACGCAGGGTCGAATTGTGAATGTGGTTAATGTAAGTTAGAGAAGGGTTCCATTGCGTGCAGATACAATGTATAATATTACAGGAATTTTCAACTGGGGCCATGTTTTGAATAAATGCCCATCCCTACTCCTCATCTAGCCAACCTTTTTCTTAGTCCTCTGATTGACTTAGTCCTTCCCTAAAGTCTGTAAAAGGTTGAATTTAATAATATTTTCATCGCCGTTTTAAATTCAGAGTTTTTCATCTCTTAGACAACCAAGTTAGAGAGTTCAGTCGGTATAGTTATTATCAGTGGTGACTCTGGGTCATCAACCTTACTCAGGGTCATTTACTGTATGTATAATTTGAGGCAGCGCTTGAGGTGTTACGGTTATGTCGTAAAGATATGGTCACGGCGACACCAGTTCAAATCCTGGATGAGGAAGTTTGCATTTCACAAAGTGCTAATATCCATGGGAAAGATATGTATCCAACTATTCTCTCTCCAACCATAGGTAAATAACAGGGCAGACCGGGTTCTTTAACCTTGATATGGTAACCGGTCTAGGAGAAGGAAAACTTAATTCAAACCAGTTAAACTCCGCTTTAAAAACTGACCTTGTATTGTATCCTGCTCTTGTAGAGGGGTTAGTAATTACATATTTATAATTTAGAATATGAAAAGAACTTTAGCATCAAACTGCGTTTATTCTAAATACAGTTCATCAAATTTCTTTTGCTTTACAAGTTGGCATGACTGATACTTGATAACTAACCAGTCTACAAAATCCACAAATATTTTTCTCTTATTTGTTGTATTTTTCAAAACACATATCTTTCACCCAGCACTTGTTCGAATTGCCAGATGAGATTAAAGACGTAAACACACACACACACATACACACACATCAACAAGCACATACATGCACACATAGAACTTAGATTGGGCGAAAAACTCTCAGGCTCGGTGTAGTATTATCAAATTTCCTTCACATAATTTTATAAACAAAAAATAGTAACAATCAAAATTTAGCAGTTGAAAAAAGTTGAAAAAACGATAATCTTTGAAAAACGTGGGTGTTGGTGATGATAAACCCATTTGATATTTTGAAAATTGATTTTTCGTTATTTCATCCAGAAATCTATTCGTCTGTGTCAAGTCAGAATGATTTCGTTTGCTTTGTTTTATTTTTAGAGCTGATTTTCCCGGGCCGTAAATAACTCACCATGTTATTTGGTTTGGTTTGGTTTGGTTTTATGTCATTTCAACCGTTGTTGGTTATTTAATGCCAAATCCATTTCATACATATAAACATTTCTATTTCAAACAATTCAGTTTAGCATAACAACACTGTTTAGTTCTATTTGATCCATAGATAGGACTCTATTAGGTACAACCACAACGGGCCAGAGTAGACCAGGGAGCGATGGCAATACTATGGTACTCCGCATTCCCCCCAAATACAGCATTACTGGATCCTCTTTATCAGATTATTAAGTTTCATATCCAAGACACGCGTTGGAGGAATTTTACCCCTTTGTAGACATGCAGTCGGTATATTCTGCAGCCCCAGCCCACTGGGCCACCACGTTATTTGTTTTCGTGTAATAATATTATGAACATTGTCGGCAAAATTTATCTAAATCAGCATTTTAAGTCATGAAAATAAAACAAAGCTATAAAAGTATTGTGGTGTTTGGGGGTCAAAATGAAGATACGCAGACAAGAGAAGTAGGTTGAAACAAATATATTAAAATAACAACAAATATACAGAATACAGGTGTTATACAACAGAATATCTTTTCAGTACTGTCAGGAAGCTTAGAGGTTTTATTTCCAAAGGTTTAGTGTATACAATTTTGGGGAGCACAAGGCTTCAAGTTTTGAGGAGGAGAAGAATGGATGCTTGTCAATGAGAACTAAGGAGCCCTAGATAGCTACATTTGCCGACTCATTCAACAATACAATTGGTCATTCATTCTTCACTAAGCGAGCTACAACCACCAAAATACCGTATTTACTCAATGAGAAGATTCCTACTTAAAAACCCCGGATGAAAAATGTATCTTATATACAATGAATGGTTTATGTACAATTTATGAAAATGAGGTGAATGGAAAAAAAAACGAAAGAAAAAGTAAAAATAGAACAAAATAAACACCCGTTTCCGTCCCATCACTCCATTTACAAAATGGAGGCCGACTGTTTTCCGGCCTCTGACGAGATGGAAAACAAACAGAACATTCCCTAGTGGGGAAGGGGAACTAAGCTAAAGGAGCAAAATAAGTGCAGGGTAGGGCGCGATGTGGGAGGTTTATGCAGGCCACAGGAATGAGAATATAAATATAAATTCCAAGATCTTCTGAAAAATGGGGCTCGATCGAGGATTAAGGGACAATAAAGAATAGGGGCGGTGACTAACAACTAGATGAAGAGGACAGTGACTCACAATATACTGCTAACTAGGGAAAAAGGGGACAAACAAACTACTTAACCAGGGTGGGGTCTCGAACGACCCGGTCAATAGTCACCATGCACAGGAAGACGAGAGAAGGATGATTCCAACGTTGCCCCCTTTCGTTCGACCAGGCTCGCTGCATGCACCCACCTTCTGTCGAATGTTATGCTATCCAAGCGTTTTCTATCGCGTCTGATTTTGACCTTAAGCTGATGCCTAAAGAACAAAATCCAATCACGATGACACTACTGCTCCTTTCGAGACCGAGAAAGGTCACTGGACACAGGAAGGTTACGGAGGGCCTTATGGCATTCTCGGCCAAACGGTGTTTCGCCTATCAGCTTACGTCAACCTTCAGCCTTGGGGTGTGACATAAGGCAAGGAAAGGTATCTCTCGCTTCCGTCGACAAGGATCAGCCCAAGTAAGCTAGTCTTTCAACGAACCAGTGGTTCTCCAGATCAGGCATACTTAAACCCCCGTTCCTTGGACGTTGACAACAGACCTGTCTACGGGCCATCGGCATCCGGCCACCCCAAAATAATAACAGAGAGATCGTTGAAGTCCCAGTCGATGGTTCTTAGGCAGAGGAAGTACAGAAAATCCGTAAAGTATCAAGGAGAAGATGTACACAGCGCATACCACCGGCATGTTCTTTAAGGACAAGCGCCTTCGAAGCCAGGTACCCACCTGGGCATCTACCTTGGCCTGTACCTCCGACTAATTTCGCTCCAGTTGGACCCCAGGTCCGAGCAGGAATGCCACCCTGCTTATCAAAGTTGATCTTGGCCCCTGCAATCTGCTCCTACCTCATAACCGCCTTCTTAACAGCTTTTATGTCCAAAAGGCGGGGCACGAAGACAGTGATATCATCGGTGTACGCGGATACCTTTGCCGAAAGGGGACCAGCAAAAGGAATGCCTCTCAGGGTCGGACTTGCCCTCTCGTTCGGGGGATCCAAAGAGAGGACATAGAGAAAAGGAGACAGGAAGCAACCCTACCGGACCGACCGCTCGATCGCGAACGCCTCCGAGCACCTCCCCTTCACCTGCACCTCCGCCTGCGGGTTGTGGTACATCATCCTAATCCATTTGCGGAACTTCGGTTGGAATCCGGCGGTCTCCAAAACAGTTGCCAAGAACCGATGGCCAACCCTATCGAAGGCCTTGGACTGATCCAAATTGATCAGCGTGGCTTCGGTGCCGTCTTCTAATCCCTCTAGGATCTCGCGCACCAAGTGCAAGTTGTCTTCGATTGCTCATTCCTTCACAGCGTAGTTCTGATCAGGTATGATCAAATCGTTAATGACAAGCTGCAAACCGTTCGCTAAGACCCGGGCCAAAATCTTTGACTCTGTGTTAAGCTGAGTTATGGGCCTGTAATCGTCTAGCTCCTCCCAAACATGCCTGTCACCTTTCTTCAGCAATATAATCACGCCCTTGGTAACGCTACCAACGATAGCTCGGTCTGCTCTGAATAGTGAAACGTGGGACACTTAAAATCAGTGTCAGCTCTTCTAACTAACACTCTGTCCAGATAGGATCTAGTACGGACAGAGGGCGAACTATCTAGCCGCGTCCACATCTCCCTCCGTGGGTGATCCAGACGAAACCTGTCCACTAAGTCATGGTGAGTCATTAAATATATCAAGATGCTTTCACACCTTCCCGATCCTCTAGCTCCCCTTCCGATCCTATCTATCTTGGGATCAAGGATCGCATTCCAATCACCCACTGAAACTAACTATTTCGGATTTTCAAGGAACGGTGCTAACCGCCGAAAAAAGGAAACCCTCTCTACAGCGATATTGTGCGCATAAACTGTGACCATTCGGAACTCAAATTTTTTTAACGGCAACATCAGCCACAACCAGCCGGCCCCCGTTATCTGCAAGAACAAGATTTACATCAACATTAAGGCTGCTTCCAATTAGCAAAGAGACCCAAACACTGCTACGGCTGCCATATGCTGAAAGGACAACATAGTCATCCTCCAGCACTCGACAGTCAGCAGAGCAAGTGAAGTGAGTCTCTTGTACGGCAGCAACATCTACACTGAGGTTCGAGTGTTCACCAAGGAAGCGCGCACACTTACTTGGATCCCACAGTCCACTCGCATTCAACGTAGAAGGTTTATAGTCATCAAATTCACTTACGTTACTCACTGTCGACTACAGCGCGGATATCCTCGGGGACGAGGACGCCAACTGCATGCCTTAGTGATCCAGTTCCGAGTTCAGTTGTAACTCGTATTTCTCTGGACAAGCCTTCGACGTCTCGGGGGTACCTCAGCTTTAATGACCTGTAAAAGGAGGGGTGCACAGAAACGAGGACTCGCCCTGAGCAAAAAGACATGATTTTCTTGAGGGAAGGGTGCTCCAACTCTGCCGCTCAACAAGGTTTCTCAAGGAAACACGACAAGCCTTTAGTGTGGCTTCCCGCCGAACGAATAAAGGTTGTCACCGTGCGTGCACCCCTGAATAAATATGGGTTGGAAATGTTTTTGTCTTTGATTTTCTTGAAATTTAGGAGCGGCTTAAGTGCTCTGTGGGGTTGGACGTCCGTCGAAATTCTTCAGTTTCCGCCATAATTTCTCTCAGTTTTGGATGGATGAAGTAGAATGTGATCTGTGGTGTGCTTTAGGGCCTTTGGATGGATCTGATGACAGTCTGTTTTGAGATCTTGAACGGGAGAAAAGCCTGGGAGGCGAGAGAGAGGAGAGAGTTGGGAAAGGGGATTTCCTGTGGCTTTTTGGGGTGAGGTTTGTTTTAGAGGGGGTTGAAGTTTTTTTGTTTTTGTTTTGTTTTTCTTTTTCAGGGGAGCGTTGAGGGGCTGCCCACTGTAGAGAAGAAGGGGACTTTGGTAGGTATTTTTCTGGGGAGTTTTCCGAGGTTTTTTCTTTTGTTTTTTTCATTGTTTGTTTTTCTGGTTTTTCAATAGGGGGTTGGGCTGAGAACACAAGCTTATTGCTTGTGTTTCTCCACTCTCTTCTTCTTTTTAAGTCCACTAAGGTTTCCATCTCCTCAGGCTGTTCCTCTTCGATAGTCTTTTGCCCCTTTCTTTCTGATTTTTTTTGGTGGGGTGGGGGTGATGAAGGTTGAGTGGTTGTGAAGTCAGTTGTTTTTTCCGGGGCTGTTGTAGTTTCTGTTGTTGTCGCTTCTGTTGTTGCTGCTATTGTTTCTTCTGCTGGTTTTGTTTCTGAAGATGTGGCTGGAGAGTTTTTTTTTCTCGTAAGCAAGGTCCATCCTTTTTCTTGGTTATCTGGATAGACCTCAGGTTTCAGAGCTGCAGTTAAGGTTATGCTGGTGCTTGTTTTGGTGCTGGTTGTGATGCTGGTAGTTGTGCTGGTAGTTTTGATGGCAGCCGTCTTTTGAGAGCAGGTTGTGGGCTAGCTGTTTACAGGCGTAGCAAAGTGGCCTCCTGCCCTCGACGACCACCATCATTTGTTGTTGATCATAGGAAGTGATGTGGGGAATGGCCTGGAAGCCCTCCTAATCCAGGATGGTAAGGATGTAGTCATCGTGTGCCGTCCCATCAGATGATTTCAGTGACATTATCGCCTCCACGCTGCAGTAGTTACAAAGATAGGCTGCGTGGACGTTCCAATTTAACTGAATTGGGACGTTACACAGGATCACCTTTATCGTCTGTTTCCCCCTGTATTCGGGTAGGAACCGGGACTACTTCGTTCTTATGTTGTTCCCTGCCAGTTTTGATGCAGGAGGACATCCCAGATGGCGTAGCTTCTCCGGAAAAAATACCGGCATGGGATGCCTGCAGTTCTCAATAGCTCTACGAATGATTGCTTTTTAAAACCTGTTAGTCTCTTTGTTCTTTGGTCGGTGACTATAAGGGACAGGGTCTTAGTTTCCACGGCCGCCACCAGGTCTGGGATAGGCAAGAGGGTATTGCCTTGAAATTATGGGGCATATTTGCCCACTCTGTCTCTTTCGTGCTCTTCTGCCGTTTTTCCTTTTATGATCCAGGAGACTGGCGTTGCTGGGCTGTCGTTTATTATTTGGAGTCCTTTGTCCAGGCTGGATAGAACTAGTCGGGAGTGACGATTCCTGGAAACCCGGTGACACTGGCTATTCTGTTGGCGTTGGTGTTATTGCTAACGGTTGTTTCGGCTCCTTAGAGGTGGCTTCCAGGTCTTTGAGCCTTGTGAACAGATCTGAATGTGAGTTACGCAAATAGGAGGAAAGATGATGAAGTTCCTGTGGAGGTTGTTTATTGTTGTTGTTGTTGTTGGAGATTGTAGAGAAGTGTCAAGTCTAAAGAGTAGAAAAGGTAACTGTGGCTAAAAACTGGGAAGAGATGAGAGAAAAAAATATAGGCAAGAATTGGTTCAGATTGGCGTCTGGTAAAAAATGGGGAGATCTATGGGTAATAGTTATTGGCACCTTGGAGGTTATCGGTATTTGTCGCACGTCCCACCAACCGGACAAGTGTGGCACAATGCTTTTTTATGTATATCCTGGCGCAGGGCTGAAGCTAAGACACGCCCGATGACTCCAAAAGTACCTCGGGCTCCGTTGGCATTCCCCTAAAAAGGGGCGCCTCAGGCGCCAGACGATAAACCTAGCCCCTCCTAGGAGGATTAGAGCCTGGGAGGACTGAGGCTCGAGGTTGCCGGTCAAGGTTCACCTCGACCGACTGTCACTGGAACCAGGACATACTCGCCCAGATCTGCGCACCGATAAAACGCGGGCGACCGAAGTGCTTCAATCGGTTTTCTTTTAACAAGATTGGTTGTCTTACTAAAGCTGAAAAACCCAGTGTGCTCTACTATTTTCCCTGAGCTGAGGGCTTAAAGGATGGATTAATACCTTTACCAAGGACATCACAAAATGAAATGCAATTCCATTTCCTCTGATGATCAAAATATTATATGAAGTGACCAATACTGTTTCATAGCACATGCGTGTGACCCGTTAAGTGGTTTATAGGCAGGTAACTCAGTCTCAAATACTTTGATGCGCGGAATGCTTAAGTTATCGGTAAGAACAAAGATTTGAAAAACTTTTCTAAGTTATCAAGGTCAGATTATTCAGTCAGAGCGTTATCAGTCTAATTATGGCCACATAACTAGGATAGTGCATTTTTAAAACGTCATAGCTTATTGTGTGCTCACATTTAGTTGCTTTAAGTATTAACAATATTCTGTGGTGGGAAAAATTTGCAACCACCGATACACATTGGGCGGTCGAGAATTATCGATGATGAACGGACGTTTCATGCCAAGTCCTATTCAACAGAAATTCTTTTGGGTTACAAATAAAAAAAACAACTTTTAATAACGTTGATGAAGATGTGCGAAAAAATAAATCGATCTTTATTATGTATGCAGGCTAGTTAGGATAACCATACTTATCAATGCCCATTGTAGAAAGCGGTGAAATTAGTTCTTGTAACAATTGAAGAAGACCACCAGGTTCAATGAATATCATTTTCTACTCAGTATAGTTGGACGGCAAATAACTATTCTTCATTATGTCGGGGATACAAGGGCAACTGATGGCATATGTATAAAACGATCAACCGATGGAAGCAGTGTGATTGTTTGGGAAATTATCAGTAGGATTCCCGATACACACACACAAACACACACACATACTTATGTATAAGGAGGAAGACGTTAAGATTGACATATCTATGGATGGTTCACACACACACACACACACACACACACACACACACACACACACACACACACACTATATATATATATATATATATATATATATAAAATTTAAGGATAAAAAAATTGAATATCCAGAAGCTGCAGGCTAGATTAATTAACCCTTCAAAGACTGAACTAGGCCTAGTTTTTAATAATTAGATAAAAATATCACCTCTAAAATACTAAATAATTCTTGATACAACCTGTGTAAAAATTCATTAGAAACAATTGAATGATTTAAAAACATTAAGTGTAAAAGTAATGCTAAATTCATCCAATTTGATATAATGGGATTCTACCCGTACATTTCTAAAGACTTATTTCTAAAATATTTAGACCACGCAATGAACTTTATAGTTCCTTGCGTGGTTTAAACCTTTTAGTAATAAGTCTTAAGATATTACAAAAGAGCAAAACGAAATCATCTTAACTTGTAGAAAATCTGTTCTTACATATAGTAAGAGACATTGCGAAAAAAGTTACACAGATAACATTGACGTTCCTCTGAACTCATACGACTTGACACAAACAGCGAACTTAATCGGAATTTATATATTAGACACATCATTTAGGATAATTGACATAGAAAAAGTTGGGTTATAAAGAGATGACAGCCTCATCCTCATCCCAGATTGTAACGGCCCCCAGATATCAAAAATATATTTAAAGATTATTCGGGTCTTCAAGTTACAAGGTTTTGAAATTGAAATAGCATCTAACCTAAAAATAGACAATTTCCTGGATATCACATTTAATTTAACTAACAATACGTTTAAACCATTTAGGTAGAATAACCACACACCTATTTACATAAATGTCAACTTCAATCATATCGGATCAATAATAAAACACACACCGAAGGATAAATAAACTATCCTTTGTCAAGAAAACATTCGGCGGAAATAAGAGAACATATAATGAGGTCTTAGAACAAAAGTGGATTCCGACAAAAGCTAAAATACATGAACCAAATGATACATAGAGTTACTGGACAACACAATACTAAGGACAAAAGTATTAATAAAGGAAATTGTAGTTACAGACTGGGAGATAGTATCATTAATATTAATACTAATAGAAAAAGTAGACAAAGGAAAAGAAAAGTAATATGGTTTAACTCCACTTTCAGTAAACTTTCTACTGTACCATAGCCATGATATGGCTATGTGTGAAACGTACATCGAATGTCTATAAAGATAGAACATAGGAATCTCGAAACACGAAAAACACCTACGACTTCTTTGTTCAGGTACGAAACTTTTTATTACCTTTGAGTTTAAAGGTTTTTCGACATAAGGAGAGAGAGGCACGGTCTTTCTATCCTGGCTTTTTCATCTGCTCCCCCCCAATCTCGTGCGGCACCCGCCACAAGGCCTCGCAAGCTAGCGAAATCCAACCGTCTTCTCCCGAGGCAGGTCTCAACTCTACTAACTTTCCTCAAATTCCCCAAATCCTCCGCGCGCTTCCGGTGCGTGATGTGATTCGTACTCTGTAACCCCGTTTCTCATCTCGGGCTATTGTGATATTTCTGAGTGACACCTCCGCTCCACGGACGCGCGTAAACACCTGCGTTAATGTTGCGCCTAAGTAACCCATGCACTGAGCCGAAAGGTTCTCAGCCTAACTACCCCACCAAAACCTCGGCCATTATATTACACTACAATTAATATAAGAAAGTAGTTTCACAACTTAATAGATAAACACTTCCTAAAAGACAACCAGTAAAGTGAAGGCCGAATTTGTTGTTTTTGTTTTTACCTATTAATATCTCCACCGATTAGAACGTTGTATTTGCGTATGCTACGAATAAGGGAGGATAGCTCGTTATAGAAGCTAATGTGGTCTTTTGCATCACTAGCATTTGTATGACTGTAGCAGGAGATGATCATTGTGCTGGGGTTGCCGTTAAACATAGCTACCATAATTTTTGGTTGTATTTTCTCAATGCAATTGTTATTTTAGGGTGCAAGGACTGAGAAGTATTCCTACACCCCATATGACTGCATTAACAGAGTTTTTCCGCGCAAATGCTAAAATTAATGTCCTTCCATTGCTAATATCATGGTATTTTATTTCTACTTCACAAAGATGGTATATGTGTTCTTGTACGCATACTATGTTTATTTAATGTTCATCCGCAGACGTTGTCAGTTCCAGTAGTTGGTCTATTCTATTTAAAGTTCTAACTTTATGTGTCACTATATGTACTGTAGTTTTATATTTAAGTAATTTTTGTTTGTGGTTGAGTTCTGTAGCTGATTTTTTTAAAACTGGGGCCAGAGCTCCAACCCTAGCAGAACACGATCCTTATTTACCTGCACGAAGAGCGATTCAGTTTGGACGTATGGTTTGAGTTAATCATGGTAATCTTTTGATGGCTGTATTTCACCTTATCAATAGACATCACCCTTATAGATGAGTAGCCGTAGTTTCCTGACTGAACTATGTGATCTTGGCTGTTAATCTGTGAGGTTCTTTCGTCCAGCATCGGTTGAAGCTCGCCGTTGGCCCAACGTTGGGTTCATCCACTGTACTTCACATCCATCACACATCCCATAGCTTAAAAAATCCTCCCTTCAATTCCTCAAGTTTTAACTGATTCAATGTGCAACTAAGTAATCTTTTACTTTTAAATTGTTTTTCGTCTCCTCCATTGTCGACATCGTCAGTTTCATTTTCTTACAAATTTTCTTGGAAAATCCTCAAAAGTTACAGATAAACCTACCACGAAAATTAATTATGAACTAGACGTCAAACTAGGACATTTTACTCAAGGAGAACTCGACGTAGTATAAGCAAAAATTAAAAAGAAAGCTGCCGGACTTGATGAAATATCACCTGAAGTATGGTTGACAAGAAAATCCGACGACTTACGACTCCGTTGATGCAACGCCATATTCAAACAAAAATAGAGATAAAGAAATAGAGATAGAGATTGAAAAATGGTCAAAACACTGCCTCCCCTCCCCCCCCAAAAAAAAAGGTGACCTGAGAATTGCCGAGAACTAACAAGGCATAACTCTGACTTCAATTACGGCTGTGTCATTCAATCGCATCGAACCAAAAATTGAGAAAATCCTTCGGAAGAATCAAAATGGTTTTTGGATAAACCGATCCACAGCATCAAAAATTCTAACACTCCGTCGAATCTTAGAAGGTTTATGAGCTAAAAAAAAAAAAAACCTCCAGGCGACACTGTAATTTGTAGATTTCTCCAAGGTATTTGACTCCATACAGAGTGTTTTAATAAAAAAAAAAAAAGAAAACATCTCCACACTAAATGGTGACTCTCTGAAATTAGTTGACAAATTCACCTACCTCGGAAACAGCGTCTCATCGACAGAAAATGACATCAATGTGTGAATAGCGAAGGCACGGACTGCTATCGATAGGTTGTCGATCATACGGAGGTCACACTCATCGGATAAAATAAAATACAATTTTTTCCACTATATGGATGCACCGCATGGACGCTGACTAAGCGTATAGGGAAAGAGCAAGGTGGGAATTGCATAAGAATGCTATGAGTTATATTGAACAAATCTTAAAAGCAACATTCCACAAAACAGCAGCTGTACGGCCACCTACCTCCCATCACTAAAACTATCCAGATAAGATGGATAAGACATGCGGGACACTGTTGGAGAAGTAAGTACGAATTCATAAGTGTTGTTCTCCCATGGACCCCTTTACATGGACGTGAAGTGTTGGCCGACGGACTAGAACTTATGTACAACAGCTCTGTACGAACATAGGGTGTAGTCTGGAGGACCTGCCGGAAGAGATGGATACGAATTACGAGTGTGAGTTAGGGAATTCTGTGCTTGCAGCACTACATGATGATATATATATATATATATATATATATATATATATATATATATATATCGTGGTGTAATGGTTATTGTTGTCGAAAAAGCATACGACAACCCGATATAAATCCTGCTTGTATTTCATATAGCGCTCATAACCTGGGAAAAATTAAGGACTTAACTATTCTCTCTTTAGTTATGGTCAAATAGTAAAGGGTAATAAGCTCTTTAACCTTGGTTAGAAGGAGGAAAACTGAATTTAAACCTGTTAAATGGCACTTAAGAATTGACCTTACGTAACACCCAACTCGTACAGAGGGGTTGGTAAACACACATACACTTATATATATATATATATATATATATATATATATATATATATATATATATGAGTGTGTGAGTTTGTGTGTGTGTAGCTTTCATTGTCTTACATACGAAACGTGTGCAAAGTGGAAATTGTCCCAACCTTTTTGTTTGATTGTTTATTTTATTCTGCTTTCTTTGAATTAACCTGAATCATTTTTATTTGTATAAAAGATTAAAATGTCCTTTTAAGAT